>JAIUSX010000022.1:4200000-4357500 GCA_026573805.1 Hesperophylax magnus
GAAAAGTTGTTCGCTCAGAAATCTTATAGAGGCCTTACTTAAATACTAAGAGTAGAACACGTCTTACCTTTGCTATTATCGAACCTTTTACTTCTTTTCATAAGCCTGTAATAAAATTATTAATCGGGCCTATAAAAAGTGCTTTGAAGTGCAAAACTACATGCATACGAATCCCGTTCCTTTTCGGATGTGGTTTTATTGTATAATAAAGCAAATTAAGTTTTTTAGGTTACGATTGGAAATATTTTTATGTTCGTGCCTGAAATTCACAAAATAAAATAAAACATTTATTTTAGCGACTCTTTGAGCGAGAATTTTTACCTATTTTTTTTATGTTAAACTAATGTTTATAAGACAAGGTTTTTATGCATAGAACAAAGGATAACAAATTATTATAAGCATCAAAATATCCATTAAAATTGAAAATATCTCCCGAGTAAAAATAAATGCCGCCGGCGGGAATTGAACCCGCACCTTCTGATGACCGGTCAGGTGCTCTGAACCACTGAGCTACGTCGGCTTATCCCCAACCCGCCAAATAATTCAATATGTACAAGTACTTCAATCGACAATTACTGCTTATTATAAGCGTGTCGTGATGGAGGACTTGGCCAGCCGAGGAATTAAACTAACAGATTTTATCAACATTTTCAGCTTACTGTTGTGGTAGTAGGAGATTTTCAAATATTGTCAGGTTATTCGTAACCCGGGAATGTTTGTCTATCTTTTAAAAAAAAAAAAAGATACATGGAATATACATGGAATATACATGGAATATACATGGAATATACATGGAATATACATGGAATATACATGGATATACATGGAATATTTTAGATATCAGCCATTTAGATATGAGTAGAATAAGTATAAATTATAGGAAAAGTTTATAATAAGCTTATATAAGCAGTAATTGTCGCTTAAAATAATTTGAGATTTTATCTGATATCTGATTTCACCCGATTTCGAATGTTACACGTCGAGATGAGTTGCCTTAATGAGTGATATGCACAAGATTTTCATAGTCAATATTTCAGGAAACTGAAATTATGGAACTAAAGCGGATCTACTAAATTCTATGTCTTAAATTTATAAACGAGTACACTCGTCATAACAATTTCCCAAAAAACCGCTCCCGTGCGTATACACGGTACCCCACTGCAAAACCAGGCTGGCCCCATATACTGTGTTGCCCAATTTTCTCAATTCCATCAACATGTGTCAAATCCTAAATTCATAAAAAAATGTTACAAGATCGGTAAAAAATATTTGGAACTGTGTAAACTTTTCCTATAATTTATACTCATATCTAAATGGCTGATATCTAAAATATTCCATGTATATCTATCTATTAGTTTAATTCCTCGGCTGGCCAAGTCCTCCATCACGACACAGGCAAAAATTTCTGCTTACTGTGATGTAGTAGGAGATTTTCAAATGTCACGTTATTCGTAAACCGGGATGTATAAATTTAAAAAAATTACGTTAATTCATAGTAACTCCACTATAAAATCTCTGTCTATCAGTAATGTATTTTTCTAATTAACTATTTTATTCACATATGCTATAATACCCACGCACAATCTTTGCCTTGGTGGGATTTTTTTTATTTGTTACTTTTTTATATTTTACGTAATTAAAAAAAAACGATATATATATATGGTTTGCTCTATAAAGTGGGAGAAATATGTAGTAAAATTATGCATGTATACGGTAAGTGTGGCTATTTGTTAAGTATGCATCCTTTGAAAGACAATTTTAAAACAAATATCTCCCCAGCGTCGTTTAGCAGAAAGGAGTTCCTTCCTAATTAATTCTCCAAACTGAACGACGAGTGCTCAATTTTCACAAAGTTATAATGACACGTTTCAGTATAAATACTGAAATAGGATACTTTTAAAATGGCATAACGCTGCCCGATGCAACACAGTACAGCCCAGGGCAGAATAAATTGTAATACCCAGTGCGGCACTGCACAACGTGGTACAGTACCGTGCGCAGTGTGTTGGCGGCATCTGTCGCCGAGGCCATTAGTAACGTGATAGGCCTGTTTGGTGTGCAATATGCAATGTACAGTATGCACTGTGCAGGGCACCGTATGAGGGTACTCTACCCTCTAGTAATATATTTTAATAATAATTGGAAAACTTGTATATCACCATTTTTGTGAGAAATCAACTCAAAGAGGACATATTTGTTGTTACCTCGTGTATAATAGTAATGAAATAATTTTAATCAGGGCTGATGTGTCGATTTTGCATTTTTAATATTGATTCTCGTAGATTTTGTCTAAAAATGATTTTGACTTTGAATTAGTAAAAATATGCTTTTCTCGCGACTTACAACGCGCATATGTCGTGAAATAAATATTTTTCAAAAATTACACATACGAATAAGAACAGTAGGTATTCAGAAAAAAAAATTTTTTTGTAAGATTTTTCAAACAGGAATTGTTGATGTGTATGTATATATTATCGGTCTCACTAATAAAAAAATCACTTCACTTGTACACTTTATATTTATAATTATTACTAATAAAAATTCTCACAACATTAAATTTTTCCGACTTATGCGCATGCGCTATTTTTACGCATGCACGCCATACAAGTCAGTTTCCCGAGAATGACTGTGTTGATTTGGCATTTGTTATTAAATTCATGTTCTTAATAATAATTTTTATTCTAATTACCAATTCACTATTTTATTAGTATAATTCAAAATAATTACCATTATTTATGTTTTCGTCAGTTTTAATCTATTAATAGTGTAATATTGTCCATAACATAGTTTCATTTTATCGGCTATGGCGAGGTTAATTCGGACTTATTATTTTTAGTTCACTTTTACAGCATTAGTTTAATAAAACTTCCATGAAGGTAATATTGCTTAATAACAAACATAAAAGCCTTATGATCGTGTAGATAAATGAAAGTAAAAAAAAATATATTTATATTGATTAAAAAATTGGTCTGGATTTTTTGGTTGAAATTAATTAATTAAAAAATATTAATATGTAATCATTTTTAATTGTATGAAAACTGTGTTCTTTGAATTTTTAATTTTCTGACATTTTTTTAATGAAAATCTTTGCTTTAAGTTTTTTTTTTCTTTTTTTCATATTTGAAATTAAAATATGGCAATTTAAAATATGAAAGTAATTGCATAGTTAAAGTATACGACATTTTATCCAGTTTCTAAAATAGTATTTTTTTACGACGTATTTAAATTATGAAATATATAATAATATAACATTAAAAAAAAATTGGAAAAATTATTATTATTTCAATTTTATACAACAGATAAACAACCTTCATTGTCTGGATAAGCAATGAATAAATCTTTGACATCTTTACATGAACTATTTTAAGTCAGCTTTAATTAGTAAGGTTTTCAGATTTAGTAAGGTTTTCAGATACACGGTCGTTTATCGATTGAATAAAGTTTTCACCAGTATGTTTAGTAAGACCGTGTATCAAGAGCATATATTATATTGTTGTAAAAGAATTTCATTAGCTTTCAGATTGGATTTAAAAAATATCAATAATCTAGGTTTATGTTTTTTATGTTTGTGAAATAATAAATCTCGATCTAAAATTACATAAAATGGCGACTTTTCGACATATTTTCCAATAAAATTGTTTTTTGCTGTCGAGTTAATTAGTTATAAATTCCTTAAGAATTGACGCCGAAAGTTTTTTTTTTCACATCATGACTAACTCAAACGATAAAATGGGCAGTCGATTTTGTTTGTGTTCAAAAAACCTATCCGAATAAAACAACCAATAACCATAATATAACCATAAAACAACCAATCACAGAAAGATCTATTTACAAATATCATAAATAATATTTTTCTCGGGAAGAAAGGTACCTATAGATACCTCAAATAACGCATCGGCTAATTAAATCCTCATCACTATTTTCGAAAACGTCAGTTTTAAAATTATATATATATTACGTTCATAAAGCAAACGTCAATGAACAATAAACACATCACGGAGCACAAATAAATTTAAAATACACACCAGGATTGATTTAAAAGCCGATTGGAATTAAACGATAAATTAAGCCTATTGAGAAAAAATGGTGAATGGATTTGTAATAATGTATTTTCAGAAAGTATTTTCGTAACACAATTTATTTTTTGAACTGCTGTTTACAAAGTTGAAATGTCTCCAAATAAATTGCTTTTGCATGAGAAAAATATTTTTGAAAAAGTGGTTTGAAACTCGGGTGAGGTCGGGTAGTAACCGCCAGTCATTCATAAAACAAATTTCAGAAAGTCGGCAGGATTTGATTACAAAAAACATTTCACAAAAGTAGAAGGTACTCAGTTAAATCTACTTGGGTTTTCATAATGAAAGACAGGGCTGAAAATAACCTGAAAAGATAAACATTTTCCCCACCACGTTCATAAAAACCTGAAATTGGTGCTGAAAATATGCAGGAATTTTTCACAATTTCTTAATTTTTTTTATTGTTGTCTATCCCTACTGCATATTTATAAAAGATGAATGTGTTAACACGATTAGACGAATTTAAATTACATTTTAAAGAATTAAATCTGTTCTATCACCAGTTTACATTTTGTCCCGGGTTTGATGAACTTTGTATTATTATTTCCATTCCTTATTATTGACGATGAATTAACAAGCTTTTAATGAAACAACATTCAACATGGTTCATGTGTTGCATTGTTGATAACTCCCTCGGAATTCGACCAACAATGTTGAATTCAGCCGAACAATGGAACGGAATAAAAACCAATGTTTATCAAAAAGTACGCACGAATACACATTGACGTAAACGAGAATATTACTTAACTAACTTCGGGATTTTTTAAATATTCATATATACTTATATCAACACGTATCAACAAATAAAATAGACGTACATACCAGGCAGTGGCGTGGAAAGATTTTTATTGTAAGTGGTAACAATTTTTTAGAATGAGCGAAAAAAAGTTACACACAAATGTTTTGTATGCATTAAAAGTACTTGGTTCCAGCAAATTTTATTTTAAAATATCTGAAAAGAAAATATAAAAGATGTTTTTTTTGAATGACACACAAAATAATCCCCAATTTTCTGGAAATATTGTGACGCTGGAATTCGGGAAAAGGAAGTTTTGAAAGAGTATATTTTTAGAAGTGGCAGAGATAGGAGGAGAAAGAGGAGGAGACAGGGAAGAAGAGGGTTGGGAAGAACATGCTAATTAAGATCTGATCAGTAAACATCGCTGAAGGTATTAACAACAACGTTTTTTTTAATAATGTTCTGTCACCAGGACGGTATTAATAGTCGTGTTAAATCTATGATGAAGTGCTTATAATGCTGTTAAATCAATTATTATTGACTAGCAGTTAAAAACCCGCTCCGCGGGTTTTTTTCTGCTAGGCCCTGTGGGCGGCTCTTAGTTGGGCTTCGCCCATTTTAAGTGATATTAACAACAGTTACATTTAATAAATAGATATTAGGACATTCACAGAGAGAGGGTGAGTATATATATTGTTAAAACACGGAACAGAAAGGAGTTAATTAATAATAACATGCTAAATTTACGCATAATAAGAATGACAGTTGTTTGAATAAATGAAATTTTACGTATTTGTGATGGATTATTTCAAATGAAACACTATTCTTGACTACATGTCTACAACTGATATTAACTGTTATCGTACCTAATATAATTAGCTCATAGGAGACTTGCAGTGCTTAAATATGTGTTACAACCGTCAATGTCTATAAGTTTAATCAATATCGTTTAGTTTGTCACAATTAAAGATAGTTATAACAAAGTTGACTTAAATAATAGATTATTACATATTGATTAATTGTACCCGTGTTTATGAATAAAAGGAGGGTAATTGTGCGATGAGATTAGCAGTCGGTTTAATTAAAAGGTGTTAATTTTACTCCAACTGGTGGTAATTCTTTACCTACAACTGTTACTGTATCTAATAAAGTTTAAAGTTAGATTATATATACACCTTCATCAGGAGAGTAAAAATCTATATATAAAGGAAGATTATTACAATATAGCGCCCCTGAGGTGATATATCACAAAAGCGGCGCTATGCAAATTGTCCAATAAATAAATAAATATAATGTTTACATTTTATTGTATATACAACGATTCAAAAATTAAATATAGATTGCAATTGGGAAAGAAGAAGTGGAAGGAGGGGGGAGGGGTAAAAGTAGGCTGGGTTTATAATAATTAGGAAATACAATATCGTTAGACGGGAAAGACCAGTTAAGTGGGAAAATATTTAAAAGAGAGTTTATAAAAAAATTCTTGTTAGTTATATCTGCTTTTATATTAACATGTTTCCTAATTTCTAAAATTTCAAAATTATTTATTGTGAAGTATTTTAAGACCTGAAAAAAACAAATAGAATATAACCATAAAACAATATATTCATAAGACAAATAGCATTTAATAACGGTTTTTCTAATAAATTGATAGTTGAAATACTAAATAAAAAAAATTAAACATATTCTCTTCAAACGGTCTTTCTAAAGATAGAAATAAACAATGGCGTAGAATTCTGTTTGTGGATAACGATACTTCTAAAATTATATATAAAAACAATTCTGGTACTATTCAACTGGCGTTTTACACTAATAACAATGAAGAAATATATTCTTAATAATAAAGATAGCAAAATTCAAACAAAAAAAATCAGGAGTTTAAAAACTTAATTGGGATGATTGTAATTTCTTTTACAAAGGTAGAACCAATAGAAACTTTGAAGTCAGAACTAAAGAATATCGCAGGGCTCTAAATGAAAATAGTGAATTTGAGTTTGCAAATCGTCATTTTTAATAATGATCACACTTTCGATAAAAATTCAGGTCTTAAAATACTTCACTCAGGATATAAAGCATCGCAAATAAATAATTTTGAAATTTTAGAAATTAGAAAACATATCAATATAAAATCTGATATAATTAATAAGCAAAAAAAATATAAATAATAATGAAAAATGCCATTACAGAGTGATAAGCTTCCAGAAGAAATCTTCTTATTAAATGCTTGTTAATCGTAAGTAGTCAAATGTTGTGAGCTGAATATTTAAATATTCGCGCCATTCATTTGGTTCGTTTTTATACCGCCAGAGGTTCGCTCTGTCGGCAATCTATAGCCGTGCGTATCGGCCATATTGAATAAGGAACGCGTGATTTTTTATAAACGTCAAACATAATCACGTAACTGTGGATAATTTTCATTGTAATGTAATTAATCTAATGGATTATGAACTTTTTAAAACATATTTTCTTCGACATTATCCAAAAAATATATGAGCAGAAACGATGCTTTTGAAGAAATCTCGTATTATTATGAGGCGATCCTATTTTAGTATGAAATCGTGTCTTAATTTTCAAGTTAGCTGAATTTACACGAAACAGACAATTTTAATTTGACCAATCAGAGGGCCTACATCGTCCAGACGCTAGGACAATAATACTATCAGATATTGTTAAAGTTCAACAGCTAATTTTAAGGATATTGTTAGATTATTTTCACACAAGAGAATATAATTTGTCTTAGGAAAAATGTCACCTTTGTGATTGCTGTGAGGAGTGTATAATTGATTCACGTTTATTACATAGATCATATTAGATGTAAACCCGAGATTTCTGTATTCAAAATCAAAGTAAGGCTCGGAGTTCATTACATTACAATATTGCGTAGGAATTCACAAAAGATATTTTCTGCTTCTGATACGTGGTACAAATTCAAATTTGTAAACATTTTCAGTTGAATTTCAAGTTTTTTGCGCCACTCTGTGCTCCCAGGAAATTTTGGAGTTTGTGGTGTGGAAATTATATTTTCAACGTAATTGAGTTAGTGAAGTAAGCTATTGGAACGTACGTAAACATAATTATGATATAATGAAATAATTTATTGGATTAATGAATTAGACTGACTGGAAACGTTAGACGTTATAAACTCAAATTAGGAAATCCGCTAGTTTTTTTTCTTTTTTTATACCTACTTATTAAAATATTAGTATTTTTTACAAACGTCGATTTTGTATTTAAAATAATTTCCAAATTATGCATTTTTCAGAGCCCGCCAAAACGATCGATATCTGACAGGGTTAGAAATTAATTAAATTATTTTCAAGCGCTATCCAATCAAGGATCTCGGGGTTATTTAAGAAAATAAACTAACTTTTCACCAACACATCAATTATTTATTTATTAAAGCATTCTAGCTTGAGCAAACGCTGTGGCTATTATTAAAGTCATAAGTGTATTGGAGTCAAATTCAATCATTTTGGCCCTCATGTTACCCCTTGCTATACCCATCTATTTATATCCTGGGCATGATCAATCACCACTCCTTAGAGACACGAAGAGGTATTGCTTTGAATAAATATTTTTTATCTCTTAATAAACGGTTACATAACTAAGAATGATATTTTGGGTCAAAAAAATGTGTTTGTGCCAGAGTCTCACTCTTGAGGATGTCACCATAACCTACTTTATTGAAATTCGAGCCGCAACAATTTGTTCATGAACTCACCCGTGGGGAGAACCACGTATTTTCTAAATGTAGTTGAAAGATCGATTTGTTTTTCATTTCCTAAAACGCACTTACAAGATTTTTATCACTGCAAAATACTTTGTATAAACGGTACAATTATAACGACCTAGACCCCATTCTGTAATTTTATTAAAAAAGATTATACAAATTACAAAATACATACATTACAATCGATAAAAAATAAATTTAAAAAAAAATCATTTCGCTGCAATCCGCAGTAAAATATTTTATCTTTTTTGATAATCGCTTTTTATTCGAAATTCACAGTTCAATGTTGCTATCACTAAACGAAAAATTTGAAATATCCCGAATCCTGATGCACGATCGCAAACAGCGGGAGAATTTAATCGGCGTGTTTATTGCAGAATATCTACTGCAACGCGAACTGGAATTTTTTCGTTTTAAATGACGCTAAAAACTGCATCGATTCCTGGGGCTTTTCAAAACTCGAATCGAAAAAACTCCATATCAAATTGGCCTCGCGGGAACTTTATCCAAACACTCGGTATTAGTATTTTACGATTCGAATATTTTGAATTTGAAATGAATCCGGAATAAAGTAATGTTAGTAGGTTTATCACTGATATAAGATACATACATAGTAAGTATTAATCAAAACAAAACTTTTTAAATATTCAGCTCTTTAAAAACTCATAAGACAGTAAATGAAGTACTGTACAATCAAAACTTTTGTTCTGGTTAAGTAACGCAACCGCGATGATTTCGCAGCGATTGTTAAATTGATAATGTCTAGCAGCCGTCCATGGAGTAAATGAGGCAGAATTTTCGCTATCGACGAAAGCTTCCATTCAAATTAACCGTACGTAAACTTGCGAGAAGTTTACCACACCGCGGTCCAAAATTCATGCATGTATGAAATTGTATCGAAACTTCCTTAACTTACCAACTGAATTCAATCGAGCGACGTTCGCACCAACACAAATTCATGAAACAATATTTGAAAAAAAAAATAAGAACTAATTGCAAAACATCAATGATAATGATTATATTTTATTAATAAACAAAAAAAATCTTCGGACTATGAGCTCTCGCGTCATGTATTTATAACATTTACTGTGAAATTTCTGGATCAACCTAGCTATTTTCAATTGATAATTTCATTATTAAACCATGAATTAATCTTTTAAGATCGATAGGAATGTTTAAAAAAAATTTGTTTGATATTTTTAAATTAGATCGTATGAAAACCCGGTCAGAACTTCGTAGAAAATACCTGATTTATGAGTTTTTTTATCTTACGCAGAATGCGCCATTCGAGCTATTGAAATCTTTCGAACGCAACGTTCGGAAATAAAATTCACAGACGGAAATTTTGGTTGCCATGATCTGGTAACTTAATATAACAAAAGCCATTTAGAGCAACTATTTCTTTAAAAAACGTTGTCCCTCACCAAGATGATTTTAATCCTATCTAGCACTCTAAAATAATAACAGAATACTAGAATAATATCTGAAAAAGAAAACAGTTCTGCAATAAATAGTATTTCGCTGGACACAGCATGATAAAACAAGTTTTAATTGAATTCAAATTTGAAACGTGATTCTTCTATGGGTTTTTTAAACTCTTACGTAAGAATCATTTTAATTTTTCGTTGAGTTTATGTTACAAAGTTGAATTTTGCCTGACGACGCTCAATTTATGGTATCGGTATTACTACGTATGGCATTTTAATAAATTTAAAAAAAAATACATATTTATATATATATATATATATATATATATATATATATATATATATATATATATATATATATATATATATATATATATATATATATATATATCTAACTTATAGCCGCTGGCATGGTTTCCTAAGACTTACGCTAAACTTCCACGTCTTTCTAAGACGAGTTGTAACAGCGCGCGTTACTCTAACTACCTTCATCGTAGTCGGGCCGGTTAACAAGTGGGTGGGACAACGACGGGAGATAAGCAGTAACTTTTTCTTAGATTCCCAGATAAGCAGCTTTACGTGTTCGTTTTTCATTCCAGTTTTTACATCATAATGGAGAACCATACCCACTCACTAAGCCTTTCCCCTCTGTGAACCACTCTTGAAAGAGCGAATATGCATTATGCAACCAAAGAATTCCTACTCAACTCTATGGCAATAGCTGAAACGTTATGAAACTCCCACGTAGTTACCAAAAAATACAGCTTATATTCGTACTTCAATACGTGCATAGAATGATTAGCTCAGAAGCAAACAAATTTTACCATTCAGTATCAAACTAAACTCTTTTTGAAATTGCGTTAGCCGTATTTGGTGACCAGATCTGAATAGTCAGAATCTTTCCAACTTTTCTCAAATGCCTTACATTATACCTGAATGAATATAAAGCGCTCCTGAGGTGATCTCTCACAAAAGCGGCGCTATATAAATTATCCAAGAATAAATAAATAAAAAAAATAACACAACAAAATGCGATGTAGGTGTGTTTCGTGTTGAAAGTCTAATTATTCTTTGTTAAAACTTTAAATAAAGAACTGCATTTCATTTCGCTCAAATAGGATGGCAATTTACGATGTCAGGCAAGTGTAAGAGAGACAGAGGATGTGCTTAATAGGCTATAACAGAAAAGTTATAAGCCAGTAGCGATATTGGTTTTAATGAATAAAGAATTTAATAATAACTAAAGTAGTCCCAGTGTTTTGCTGCAATATTTCTACCACTGCTATCATATGCATAAATTTTTTTTCGATTTAAACGCAATTCTATACCATCTGTCAGCAAAACCTATCTGATGCGACGCTGACGGTTCAGTTTTTTTTCAGTTTACCTAACAATGTTTACGTATACCTTTTTGTACAGCGCTCCGCAAAGAAAGTTGTTCGCGATTTAACAATGAAATAAATTAAAATCCCTACAGGCGGTCCTGTCGTACTCCTATCAGGGGTTTACAATCGCGGGCACGCGTGCTGCTTAATTTGATAACATGCCTGATAAGTTGTTGAAATGTAGTGTTCCATGTAGATGTAATTATTAGTGGGGAAAGTTATTACTTTTTTTGTTTTAGATGCCAAGAGTTTCCAGAGTTCGGGGTCGGTGCGGTCATGGTGCTTTGTGTAGCGCCGTTTTTTGAATTTGTCTGAGGTTCAAAATTGAACTATGGTTTTCCAATTGAGAAATTTACTATCGACCGGTCACAGGTTCAAGGATTTGTCTCAAAAGTTTGTCGCAAATGATGTCAGTAATGCCAGATGTCAGTAGCCAGATGAGGTAATGTTAACGGATTATACAGTATGTCCGAGTGTAAAGTGCGCTGACTTCGGAGAGGTAATTCTATATGATGGTAGAAGTAAAAGAAAAAAAACCTCTTTTGAAATTACAATTATTATTTTCCCATACAAATATATTTCTCCATAAAAGATATTTATTTTCCAATACAAACAAATCAACTTTTTAACCTAAAAAGTACCTTAAAACGTTTCAATTTAGAAAAAAGTTATATATCTTTTTTACTTGTACTTTCATGTAGAATAACCTTCCTTCCTCCCGAAGTTAGCGCACTTCAACCCCGGACACCCTCTATGTTCAAAAATTGTTAGTTTATTGCTATCCTATGAGAAGCTGTGACGATTTTAGGCTTCCTAAGATAAATTTATCGTGATCACAAAACAATATTTTATATTTATTTATATATAATTTAAGCTTTTCGGCTTTTACATTATGATAATTATGTATAAGAAACATGAGTAAATAACAAAGCAAAATTAGATTTTGTTTAATAATACAATATTGTAAAGAAAAAAAAATTACATTATCTATCTTAAGTAACTGACTTAAGATAGATGAGGTACACAGTAAATACTTATAAGTAGGTGTTTATTAAGTAAAGCATATTTCAAGTTGAAAAGTTCAAAATGAGAATTGTGCAAATAATAAATAGCTCTTATAAGCGTGTATAACATCAACGTAATACATACAAGACAGAAGGTAAGAACATAATAAATGTAAATAAAAAAGCTGAGAGTGAGATCCTGTACTATGAAAATATATTTACGCAATACAATATGTAACCTACATAAGATATGTATATGTAGATAGATGCTTAACGGTAGGTATATAGTAGGTGTTGTGTTTCCACAAACAATTCACCAACTCGTCGTTGAAGGATATTTTTAAGAATGGGTTCTTTATATTAAATCAGGTATTTTTTCAATACTTTGCCTATTACAATAGTGACTTCGATAGTCGACCTAACTAGGAGCTGGCTAAATGAGATCTGCAAACACCATGTTTGTCTGGAAGCAGCCTAACTGGCCCTAGCGACTACTGACTACTAGCTGCCATCTTGCGGACTTCCAAGCAAGCTCTTTGCACTGCCCTCTATGAGTGCATCTGTGAAGCTTCGTGGTTTATGTCTCAATTTCGTGAAGTTCAAATTTGACTACGTAAGTAATATAATATAATTATATAAGTTTTAGAATAGATATTAAATGTTAAAATTTTACATTAAAATAAAATTACGATTTAAAAAAAAACCTTATCAACATACCACAGGTGGTGCATTACATGTTTATTACAATATTAAATATTACAATAGGAAGTCATACACAAAACCACAATATATACTTGCAAATGAAAACGTTTGAGAACCACTGGAAGTGAGATGAATGGGGCGTAGTCTTCGCACTTTCCTTCGACGGTGCGCAGAATATATGAAAAATGTTTATTTTTTTAATAAATGAAATAATCTCAAACAAATGCGAACGGATAAATTGTACCACGGCCTCCTACTGGTTTTAATTCCGCGCAAAAGATCAATTTGCCCGAGATGGGATTTTTCATTAAATTTTAATTAAAACGCATATTTACTAAGCGAAGATTCTAAATTTTCGGTGTAAATATTTGGAGGCGAGGTATTTTTTAAAACGACGAGTAAAAAGCTTATTAAATTTCGCGTTTATTTTATTACTTACACAAACAATGGAACCTCCTTTTCACTTCATTACAAAAATAATCTGAACCTTCATTATAATGTAAGCTTTTAAATTACCAAAAAATAATAGTTGAATAACCAAAAACGGTTTTCTTTTCCTACCATTATAGGTATCGGGATCAGAATACTGTCAAACACAGTATTCTCACAGATGTATTGCTTGCATATAGCATGTTTTAAAACAGTTTTTCCACTTCAGATTTAAAAAATTTCCTTCTAAAAATTATGAAAATAAAACATTTATAATATTAACAAGTAATACAAAATATTTTCAAGTAGGTAACTGAAACTACATTCCGAAATGCTAATTAGATTTTCAAGTGGATAATTGTAACGACATTCCAAAATGCTAATTAGATTTTCAAGTGGGTAATTGTAACGACATTCCAAAACGCTAATTAGATTTCCAAGTGGGTAATTGTAACGACATTCCAAAATGCTAATTAGATTTTCAAGTGGGTAATTGTAACGACATTCCAAAACGCTAATTAGATTTCCAAGTGGGTAATTGTAACGACATTCCAAAATGCTAATTAGATTTTCAAGTGGGTAATTGTAACGACATTCCAAAATGCTAATTAGATTTTCAAGTGGGTAATTGTAACGACATTCCAAAACGCTAATTAAATATCCAAGTGGGTAATTGTAACAACATTCCAAAACGCTAATTAAATTTCCAAGTGGGTAATTGTAACGACATTCCAAAACGCTAATTAGATTTTCGTATCGACACTTTTTCTCCTTTCTCACTAATAACAATAAATAAGCTTATCTCAGTGAAGTTTGGCAAGGACATCACTGATAAATGTGAATACATACACACCAATACACACAATCCTCAATTTTTGTAGTTTGCATAAGCTTTAATCGTGGGACATATAAAAGCTATAAATATTTTCAATTTGGGAAGCGGGTTTGGGTACCGCCACCCCGGGGACCATTTATTGGATAACCAACACCTCTGCCATAAGTCACCCCAAGTGGATCGATACGTTTGGTGATTTAGCAGGGGTGCCCGGGTTCATCGGGTGAGGCGTGTTTAAGATGCGCCTGCCCACTGCGTGTCTTGACTGGGAGAGGCTGGTTTGGAGAGACACTTTGACCTGTCCAACTGGTCTCTCGATACGTCCGTCACTCCTAGACACAATGTTACCTAGATTCTAACCCAACCCTCATCCTTTACCTTCCCAGAGCTTCCTCACCTCCTTTTCCTTAAAAAGGTTGCTCCACACAGCATCCCAAAAGATGACATAGGCTCTAAGAGAAATTATTTTCCTCAGGGCCTCCTTTGTGGGATTAGTGAAAAAATAAACAAAATCGACATTTAACCAATCAATGATGTGAATCAAAAATTTAAAAAAAAAATTAATAACGTTCATATAACGTTGATTCCCACATCAATTCAAATCTTAACATAAATATGTTTAACTTATGTAATTACTTATAATATTTGTTTAGTTCATTTGAATTGGATCAACAAAGAGAAAAAGTGTAAAATGCAAATGTGATGAAAAAATATGCGAAGATTCATCTTAATCTCGATGAAGAAAGTTGATCCGAAATGATCAACTTATGTATGCCAGCTTTGGTAACAGATCAATAAAAGCGGTTGGATCAACAAATGCAAACGAATCAACAAAAACCTGGCGTACGTCAAGTTGGATCAACATAGTACGAGAGGTGTCTATATACTTGTCTAAGAGAATGAATCATTTTCACCTATTCCAATCGAGGTAGGTACCTATCACATGGCGTTCACAATAATCAGGTTTCTTACTTTAAATTTCTCTAAACTGGTAACTACATAAAATAAATCACTAATCCCCTCCAGAAGATTACATTATGTTATCTGGCAGCACCAATTTTCAATCTATCGCACGGAAAACTTGTATTTTACAGCACGAAATGTGGGACTCGATTCTCGAACTAGTTCATACTCTTCAAAATAACTACATTTGATATTATAATATAACTCACATGTTTGTCATAACTACATACAACAAACATGTTTAATGAGCTAAGCTAAGCTTACTGCATCACTCATCAGGGTTTACTTAAAACTAAATTACAAATATAGGTAATGGGAAAATTAATGAGAATTGAAAAAATAAAGTTGGTTGTTTTCAGGTGAAAAAATGTAACAAGCAGTAATTGTTGAATGAAACACTAGTATATATTGAATTATTTCGCGGATAAGAGATAAGCCGCCATAGCTCAGTGGTCAGAACTGTCGACCGGAAATCGAAGGGACACGGGTTCGAATCCCGTTGGCGTCATGTATCTTTTATCAGGAGATTTTTCACTGTGGATGAGTGTTTCAGGCGAATAATTATTGCTTGTAAAATAATTTAAACAAATTTATTTTTCAGTCGTGTCCGAACAATAAAAAGTGGTTGGAAGATGAGTGTAATTTTTAATTAAAATGGTGCCACAAGTTTGAAGAAGAAAATTAATATTGTTCAAATAAAGAAAACATTGATAAAAAAAATATGAGTTCTCACTATATCTTCTTACTTCGCCCGTTGACATCATTAAAATGAAAAATAAAAATACTGCTAACGAAAATTTAAAAAGTGTCGCACAATGAGACATTTTTACAGCATCAGGAATCGGTGCCCTGATAAAAGTTTCGGAAGCTCCGGTATAAATGTACCGGGGCTCCGGGGCAACGCCATCATTTGATTGCTACGGCGTTGTAAAAACGTTCGTGATTTACAATTCCCTTCCTAGAAAATACATAACGACTCTCAAACTTTTGCAATAAAGAACTTCGGTGGAAAATATGACGACTATAAAAAAATACATTTAGGTTTTTTTAGGTAAATATCACCTAAGAGTCCCCCCAACCGCTGTCCAAAGCCATGGGGACTATGGTAGATGGGGAAGAAGAAAAATGGGAAGTACATAGCCTCCAAACACTGCTAAATTCAAGAAACGTTTCGATTCAATTCAAGAAACCAGGCCGATGCGAAATTGAAATGTCAACGAAAGAATGTTTCCATTGAGTTAAAAATTTAAATGTAGCGTTCTTTGCAAAATGTTTTAGAACCATCCACGGAATATCGGGCTTATGGGCGATAAAAATGAATTATTCTTTTTTGTTTATGGGTGTTTTTCCCTGTCTTTTTTCCATGGCGAAAAACTGAGACTCAGCTCAATATTCAAATTTTGTTTTTTTAAAAGGTTCAATTTGGTATTCGACACTTATAAATTCATTCAGACTTTTAACTTCAGCGAGCAAAGATTTCGGAATACTTGAATGCATCTTTCAATTTCCACATAATATTATATCTCTCTTAATTTCGTCTTTTGGAAAGTAGGTATTTGATATAATATATTTGAATTCATTTGGTAAGCTTGGGAAAAAGTTATTTTGAAGAGTTATTGAAACCATTCAAGAAAATAGTTTTATATCAACCGCAAAATTATTTAGCGATCCTTTAAAAAAATACCATTTCAATAATCAAACAAGATTTTCCTAAAATAAATTAAGAAATTAATCCCTAGTGTCTAGTTCAACAAGGTACCGCAGTACTTAGCGCGGAAATTTGACTGCACCTTTCCTAATAACACACCGCCTTTGTATCTGAGCTCAGTCACACGATATTCCCTTTGTGCCCCGTGCCACCGGGAGTTAAACGCGTCGGGTTCGCAGTGAACAGAGCAGCCCCCCTTCCTAACGGGACCTTTGAGGACCGCCTTACGGGGAACTAATCAGGTAAGCACTGATTAGTAGTTGAAAACATAATGATTGCAAATGGTGACGCAATTTTGAATAACATTATACTGCTACAAATTATAATTATTAGGGTCTTTATTAAGTGATTTATACAAATCCAGGGCAGCTCAGAACAGTGGCAATTCAACACACTGTTAAAAAGTTATATAGTTATTAAAAGAGGTGAAAAAAAAACATCTTACCTAACGTAACCTGTTTAACCTAGTTTTTTTTCAGAACTTTTCATGACTTCATATCACTCTTCAAAAGTATGTGTGAGTGTCTATAATATCCACTGAACATTGTATCCCGATGACTATTTAGAGAGATATTGAAATAATTACATGTGGATATGTAAAATCAAAATGAGTATTGTTCATTTGTTAAGAATATCTTCAAAATATTGGTGATCCGGTTAACAATGGTAGTTTCCTTAAAAACTGTTAGTAAATTCCTAATATATCGGAACACGTGTTTAGCCGCCTGCTTTTGGGTTAATAATATATGATGACGAAATGCGAAAATATTACAACTTTTATGATCGCGTGTTCCGATATTGTGATAATATATTTGTATTTTATTAAAAGTTTATCAGGAAACCCATTAATTCATTCGTTTATGGCATGCAATTTTTTTTAACTGGATTACGAATAATTTTAAGAGATTCTTAATAAATTACTCATGTTTCTCCGTGTAGGGCTAATAGTGTTCCAAGTGATTTGTAATTGAAGTGGACTGGAAAAGAGTTGTCTCCGTTATTACAGCATTTAGGGATGATACTGAGTAGACAAGCAACTCAGGCGTTAAATAAGCCGCTAACGAGGGGCTACAGTTCCTAGCTCCTGGCGGAGACTCCAAGGCTCTGACGCAGTAGCAAGAGAGGCAGTAGAAGCGGTAGAAGCGGTAACAGGTATGGCAGTAGGGGCGGTGTAGGGAGAGGCATCGGGGGCGGTAGTGTCGGGACTCGGGATTTCAGCTAAGGACGCCGTAAGCTAAGTGAACTAGCTGTGAGCTGATAAAAGGACTAATGCTGCGGACATATTTTCAGGGACTTACCTCTAATCCATCTTAGCTCCTTGCAGGAGCTAGTGTTTACATATTATCGCTGAAATAATAAATATAATAACTTCCTTCTTTGTAAGCACCTCTATTAAACATTTAGAAAGTTTAATATCCCTATAGCCGTAAGCTCAAAGGTAATCTGGGATTTCTGAGTTAGACGTTTATGACTGGGAAGAGCACGCTGTTAAATAAATAAGTATGTTAAAGTATAGTCTTTGTACGTAATAATCTCTGAACAGATAATCCCAAGAAGTGTTATTTTTAAATACCGATTTCTTCAGTTAGCATAAGACACTCCCAACGCTCTAGAGGCCAATGAAATAAATTATCTGTTTCGAATATCAGTATTTAAAAATTAATATTAAATTTCATCAAAAGTAATAAAAAATTACATCATTTCGGACATACAAACACACAGTTTTTTCGGTTTATCCTTTCAGTGATAATAGCCTTAGTCCTTGATAAAATAAAGTATTATATTTAGTACCTACTCAAGATGATTCACAGAAAAATTGCGACCCATAAATCAATATTTTAGTAATTAACTGTATTCAAAAACGGTTTTAAATTTTATACATTCTTAAGTTTTTCGACAAATGTAATGTTTTTGTTGTTAACAAACTATTGTTTGAGTGCCGAGGATACTAACGAAAACATTTATTTTGAATTTCAAGAGAAATTTCCGCTATTAGGTACCTACCTATTGTGTGTTCTTAATTGAATTTTTGTTTTAATGTTTACTTACAAGAGGGCCCCTGTTTAAAGGTCAATTATAGCACCACCCTGTTGGGCAGCGGTGGAAGGCGGGTTAGGGTAGGAGCTGTTAGAAGAGAATTTATTTATGCTGTTCTCGAAGGGGCCTGCGTTATATGAAATAGGAAAAAAAATGCAAGTAGCTCGGTCCACATGCGAGTCAACTCACTCATAAATGAGTCGAAGAAATGACCCGTTCTCACGAAGTCAACATCAACTGTGAATGGGTAGTCTGATCGTATCCGTTGAGTCACGCCTACGTGTAAGAATTTACGGAAGATCAATGCTTGTAGCTCCTTCGAGCAGGCTCCATTAAAATATATGTAGAACAGATGCATTAGAGAAAATTTGTCAATCGGACGAAACTGCCTTCCTTTGCACAGAATCGAGTAGGCTTATCAGGTATTTTCGGGGTTGCGCCCCAGGAGG
This sequence comes from Hesperophylax magnus, assembly GCA_026573805.1. Classification (NCBI taxonomy): domain Eukaryota; kingdom Metazoa; phylum Arthropoda; class Insecta; order Trichoptera; family Limnephilidae; genus Hesperophylax; species Hesperophylax magnus. The sequence continues at coordinate 4,219,485 of JAIUSX010000022.1, forward strand.
AACTCCCAAATTCAATTGTTGGATATTGGTACTTGAAATTTGTACAGAAGAAACTGCCAGCCCTATACAAGACTGATATATTCCATCAAAAACTCCAGTCAACCCGGTCAACCGTTGTATAGCCTGTGGATTTTCCTTTTTACCAGATCAAAATACTAATATATTTCCGATGAGGTAAATTTTCCAATAAAGCTTTAGCGCAGAAATCCCACCGATCATTGTCCATCTTCCATTAAAGGAAGCTTTCTTCAGATTTGATCAGTCTGATCTTGACACTAGAAGCGTTAAGCCTCTCTGCTAAGGGAATAAAGGTGTCGGGACTTACTCAGAATCTCAGAATTCCAAGCTTTGAGCTGCGGGCTTCAATGGGTAAGCCCCGCCAAGGAGCCTTTTTTTATTTGAAGGAGCTATTCGGCGCATTAAAAATATCGGCCAAGTCCCGCTGAGGATTTCGAAATGAAGCGAAATATTCAGAATTGGAATAATAAACCTACTAGGAACTTAATCACTACTTCGCAAGTAAGTCTACTTATGGCCAAATTATTTAGTAACAGGTTCCCAGCCGCATTTACCTATAGCTTGAACTAAACCTAATTGCCAACGCACAACAACCTATTTGTTCTTTATAATGTGTACTTGTGAGGATAAGAGAGAAGTTTTACTGTTCAGGTTTGCATCTGATGTTATTTATCAATTATCAACGCCCTTGTGTGCTTTCACTTACGTCAACTGTTCAAATCAATTACTGCATACAGACATCTGAAAAAGTTTTAAAGGTTTAAATATCAAAAAATAAATAAAAATTTAACAAAATGAACATAATACGTGGTAGGTATAAGGTTAATTTAATTGTATATTATATTAAATAAGAAAATTAGATAAAACAAAATTTAAAATTAAACTGCACAAAGCATAAAAGTAATAATGAAATTAGTTTCTAAATACATAATTTATAAGTACATAATGCTTAACAAAGTGCATGGTAGAGAAGAGAAAATAGGGGTTAATAATAACAAGTTTTAACATTATGGAAAAATGGTAAGAATATAGAACCAATAGCTCGTACACGATGCTACTCAATAATAATAATGATGTTAGGTGAAAATATCATTCAGGTACCTTTTAGATATGTCTAAATTTTTAATATTAAAAATGTCGATATTTGAGTTGAGTTTGTTACCAAGTGTTTTTGTGTTTCCTCCCTGCTATAATGTGGGTAGATTCGAGATCCATGTCTTCTCCTTGCTTTCCTCAAAAAGACCCTCCACACAGCATCTCAGCATCAAGTATTTTCCAGAGGGCCTCCTTTGTTGAATTAATATAAAAAATATATTATGGATGCTCTTCTAAAATTTCTTTAAAACAGAGTCAGCATTCATACATAGCATTAGTATTTAAAACAACAACAAAAATTCTCTAAGACAAAGCTTCTGATTTCGACAATTTTTACATCTTCTCTTATATTTGTCCAAATTTACATAATGGTTTTTTCCGTTCAATCAATTGTGCTTAGAAAATAACCTAATTTAAAATTATTTCCCACTTCCAAAATTAGTCCGCTTTTAGTGTGCAAGTATCAAGATACCAAGATACCAAGATACCGAAATATTGTCATTAGGTTTGTTTGATAATCGTCCTGTAATATATGATAGAAAATCCCTAAGTCAGCATTACCCAATAACGTTTAGCCAATATAATTAATATAATAATTTTTTTTAATATTGTGTTACATCGTTATGTTACAAAACTAGCGCAGACCCAGAAAAACTAAATAATAAATAATTGTATTTTTTTAAATATAAATAGTTTCCTTGTCACATGATTTTTAACGATAGCTACTTGTACTATCACTGAACAATAAATGTTTTTAATAATAACCAAATTGAAATATCCAATCCTTTTTCTGTGCTCCTGGTATTTTGTTTTTGTCGGCAGGTACCCGTTTTGATATTTATTATTATTTTGTATGTTTATATCATTAGCGCCACCGTGGAAATTAACACAAATGACATTTTTGAGTTCCTCATATTTTTTTCCTGCCGACGGGTTCACATTTTGACATTTATTTTATTTATAAAATACCTACAATTTTTAAAAACACAAATAAAATTATCATCTGTTTAAATGTTGTATTATACTTAGATAGGTACATTGTATTATAATCGTTTCCAATTTTATAAATGACACTTAAATTCAGAGCAAATCTTAGAATTCAATTTTCTAGAGTTCATTGAACCGAAGTTATAGACACGCATCCGGAATTTGTATTCTTGATTGTTATTCATACTTTGGTAACTTGAGTCCTAATTCACAAGTACCTACGTAAACAACATACATAGACAGAAGCATTATATTGAAATGCGGTTTCATTTCGAAATATACCTAATTACATAAATACAATTAATTTATTGTTGAAATATGAAGTGTTATTGAATATCAGTGGTTAAGCCATTAACAAACCACGCCTCTCATTTAAACATACCTACATTTAAAACATCTGAGCTTGGAGATAATGTTGTTGTGATTTCTTTAATCCAAAATACCTTGTCACCCACTTCTACCGCGTATGGCAGTTTGCTGACTGCCTTCTGCAGAAATAAACTTATAACTGAACCTAGAATATCGCCGCCCGCTTTCCGCCGCTTGTTACTATAATACGTGTAAATCATTTCAATACATAGTGTTATATTGTTAATAACCTTGCGACATATTTTCTTCTTAATGCAAAGGTTATTCACGCACAAACATTCATAATCAACGGTCGTTCGATTACACATAAATACTCTTAATTACACATCAATCAGTTTTGCACTCGGTTTTTTGTTTTTATAGAATATCAAAATGAAATATCAAGCATGCCGGTAAAATTAATTGCTTGCGTTTCCAACCGATTTAATTTAACCAGATGAAAATATTTGTATCTAGAAAGTTCCAAAATATACTACCGTCATATAATATACATATATTATTCAGTATTGCACTTTGGAGAGTAGGTTAAATCACAGTGCAGATTGCACAATGCACAGCTTCTCAACCTGTAATTACTTATCTGCCCCTAACTAAAGAGCAAGCACGGTTAATAAAGGTGCATGTTGTTTCAACCACTAAGCTCAGGCAAAGTCACTAATTTCACTTTGAAGATTTTAGCACACGGGCACAGGCCCAGGTCCGCTCCTTGCAGAGGTTTAGGGGAGGTTTGCGCCACTGCCTCCCCTTCGGCGGTTTTGCAATAAATAACAGGAAATAGGAAAGCCGCAAGTTTCCTTTTCGTGGGCTAAATTAAAATCGGAGAATAAAGTGGAATCTCAGGGTGGTAAATGAATATACTGGACAAGGAATTACGCAAACCAAGTTTGGCAACTAAGATTTATATCCTATTCAGTCAAGAATTAAACTTGTTTTTACGCCAGTCCGGGTCATGGTTTAAAACCCGTTTTAACGGAAATATATCGCTTCGGGTGTTCAGCTAAATGGGTTCATTTTGCTTAAAATTTAGGTAAACAAGACAGATTTTTACGATAGGATTCATTTTCATATGAATTATGATGGAAATCAATTGCTTTGAAAATCTGTTAAATTTGGAGCAACGTCGTTCAATCTGATTATTTGAATTACTTTTTTGGTTAATTAATTTTTTTGTAACCTAAAGATAAATCACTTATAATAATATTCTGCATATCTATTATTTTTTTCACGCGGAACCTAGTTGTCTCAAGCGAATGAGCTCGAACGAAATGCAAAAAAACGTGATAAAACTAAGTTCATCGTAAAAGTTTGCAAATGGAACCTTAAGGTTCGAAAAAATATTGGTAAAATATTCTAAATAGAACTTTGTAGCATTATTAATTATCTATGAACTTACACTAGAGTTTGATATATTTTAGTTGTGATTTCAAGAAGAAAAAATGCGAAGAAACTTGGTGTATAAAAGTAAATTATAGCCAGAATGTCAGATAGAACTTTGTTATACCAAGGGCGCGAGGTAAGATTCGCCAAAAACCAGCCATAATTTCGCTTGAACGGTACGTGTGGTTTAAAAAACTTATAAGAATTAAAATTATAAGAAATTTTGTGTAAATTATTTTAGTATGAAATAATGTATTTCCCAAAAAAAGCCTGGATAAAAACTCAAATTCCTATAATTTTTTTCAGTTGGCAAAACTCAGATTCGTTATCAGCACCCCATGAAACGTAAATGAGAAAAAATCAGAACCACCCCAGAATTTTTTTTAAATCACCTAATCACTTGACTAAACCGATGGTGTAAAAATAAAGAGTACCTATCTTTCTAAGACAATAAAAGATAATGCAGGAAATTGAACAAAATTTCGGTTAGTGTCAAAAAAACTCTTTGGGTATATATTTTTATTTAAAAAAATGCCATTATTGATTTTCTTGTAGCCGAAAATTGTGTTTTTTGTATAAAGATTTTCAGAAAATTGGTGCAGCGCACTGCCAAACCCAAATTTCATGAAATCTTCTAAAAAAATCGGAATTTAAAACAGAACAAAAAAACTGTTTTCGAGTAAACAACATCAATGATTTTTCAAACTGAACACTCTATCACGCTCAAATGTCACTAGACGCCACTGTCTTGGACATAGAAATAATATTTTCGAAAATCAATTTTTGGAACTTCTAAGTTTTTTTTGTGACAGGCCAACCTTTGAACAAAAGTCTTATTTTTCTGTCAACGTTTCTTTCAAACTTCAAGCCGTTAATTGTGTCAATTTGAATAAGTAATAATTCCTTGCCATCGTGATCAAAGTTTTAATAAGGCGCATAATAAATAATTAATTTGCTGTAAACCATACAAGTGGACTTAAATAACGGATGAAGTAAAATTTGACCAAAAATACAATATAATTAGGTACACCAATGTTATATCTTTGACATTTTACTTATTTACTATGATTTATAGTATTGTTCGGTACTAAATATAACAATTATATCCACAATAGTAATACAAATTAAGAATTTCAACAAATTGTCCTCCTTATGTCTAAATCCCGGTGAATTTTAATTCTGAAGAAATATAAGTATTAAAATATTGAAAGGAATGCGAAAGAAATATTATTAGGGATATTGGCGTGCCGTCAAGTCACCATAAAGATATATAGGCTTACAAAAAATAAAACCTTTAAATAATTTATGAGTATTCTTTCTTCCATTTCTTCTAATTAGTTAAATTTTAATTGAACAATTTTATTTTTTTTGGCTAACTATGTTTTCAGCGTCGCCCTCTACTTTATTTATAGTTTGAAAATAGTATCTACGTAGTTGTACATTTTATACATACAATATGTCTCAACACATACAATTCCATTTTTAGGTTACTAGTAATTAAATTAAAAATTAGAACACTTATCATTTATACAGAATCCGTTGAGGTTTTAAAAGAGTTCATGAATCTAGTAAACGTACTAGAACAGGCGTTAGCAAATCAAAAAGCAGCCGCACGCCTCTGCCACAAGGTTTATTTCAGGAAACCCTCGTCATATTTACTATTAATAAAATATGAGGAGGGAAATGGCTTTACGTGAATAAAACATATCAATGTATGTTAGTTACGCCTAACGACTTTCTCGGAGGCAACCTCGTAAATGTTCAGGTAAGAGTTTTTATGTTAGATTATGCAAAGTCACCGCGTTGGTCTGGGAAACAAATAATCCAAAGATGGGACGGTTTTGTATCTTATTCAAATCAAGATAAGGGGATTTCCATTCCGTTTTCATCACAAACCTTTTCAACAAGATTAAATTCATCTTATAAACCGTGGACATAAACCTGCGTTTCGTCACATTTTAATTGCCTTAGCGTTTAACGGCTTAGTACTCATTCCTAATTTTTATTACTTTGGCTATATAATTTAATTTGTTAGGTGTTGATGAGAACATGGAAATATTCCTTGTTACTCGTGGTTATGGAAGCTATGGTAGGTGTTGTCCAAGTATCGAGTGAAAACGAATCTCACACAGGCAATTGCGTCTCTGTATGATGGAAGTGTTGCATGTGTTAGGGTGAACGGTGGTTTTACGGGGTGGTTTGATATCACAACACGTCTTAAACAAGGTTGCGTAATGTCACCGTGGTTATCAATCTATACATGGATAATTGTATGTAAGAATTGAAAGAGGTGGGATTGGGCGTGAATTTGAGTAATCGGAAAGTATGTTGCCTGAAGTATGCTGATTATGCTGTGCTGATTGATAACCGTGTGGAAGATCTACAGTATCTAGTGTCTAGGATGAACGAAGTATGTATGAATGTAAGTAAGTAAGTGCAATTTAGTTGTGTATTTAGGAATTATGTTTACGAAAGATGAGAAGGTCGACAGAAATATTAAAACAAGGGTAAATGCAGGTAACTCCATTAATAGAGGACTAAACGCATTTGGCGCTAGCAATAAATTGTTTAAAGAAGCGAAGCAAGCAGTCCACAATAGAGTGCTGGTACCTACCGTGATTTAAGGCAGTAAGGCATGAAACTGGTAGAGAAAGGACGAAAGTAGATGCTGTAGAAATGAGATCACTGAGGCGTATGTGTAGTAAAACCATGTATGAGCGTGTTACAAATGTGGAAATCCACTAAGAATGCAAGACTGATAAAAACGTAATGAGTAAGATTAAGAAAGGGACGCTTAGATGGTTTGGGCATGTAGAGCGAATGAGTAAACAAAGGATCGTAAGGAGAATATATCACGCAAATGTGAATGGTAGCAGAAGTCGGGGACGAACAAGGAAGACATGGCACGATCAAGTGAATCATATAACTTGAGTTCTGCCGTGTCAAGAGAATAATAAAATAATGAGACAATGCATGAATGTAAATGAGGCAAAGAGTGTAGCCAAGACCGAATTGTTTGGCGGTCCGTCCTGTCTGCCTACCCCTTAAGAGAAGTGGCGTGTTGGTTAGTTAGTTACTCGTAATTTCTCTATGTATATATTATGTAAATGCATTTATTAACTTTAACGGAAAGGTCTCTGTGTAAAATCTGAAGTAACTTTTTTAACATTAAAATATGTAAGTTTTTCGGGTTATTTATTACAACAAAAATTTCCGTTCCTCTTAGTCATGTTTAGTAATTTGCTCTCTGTTTTCTATCCCCACTCTCTTCCGTGTTGCTTACTTATTTGCTTTTCCTTCATACATTCGTTAAAATTGTGTCAATAATTTCCAAATATGTATTTTTTTGTCATATGGAAGAGATACTCTTGCCATTCGATTTTCGCTAGCGACATGTTAATGTTAATTTTGATGATGTTTTTTTAGTCCAAATCTCGTCGGTCATAATGGGGGATAGGATGCATGGGATAAATTAAGCTTCACGTTTTTGTTGGTGTAGGCTCTAGTTTGTTGCAGACTCGACTGGACAGACCACTTACAGGGGGTTAAGGAAGTAAAGGAGGTAAAGGAGGTAAAAGGAATACAGGGGGTAAAGGGGGTTAAGATTCGGGTTAGTACCAGTAAAAAATATCTTTATCTCTGCTTTTTAAATTTAGTAATAATGTTTTTACTTTAAAATATTCTTCAAGGGTCGAAGTCGCGGTTGACAGCTGTTTTTTTGTTTATTGAAACTTCACAGATCGTGTTTTGTTCATAAAATGACCAATTCACTATGATATTCGTATTTTTAACATGTTAACCATGTATGACGATAGCGATGAAATAAACGTTTTAAAATGTTAGTTTTTTTGTTGTTTCCAGGAAATTAAAAGCAAGTTCTATATTAAAGCATAATTCGAATACAAAATCTTATAGAAAATTTTAATCTAGTTTTTAAAATGGTATTCGTTTTTACGATATCTTCAAAATGAAGAAAAATATAAAGAACAATAAAATACCTTGGAAATTCGATAAGAAATTATTATTATTTGAAGTTTGCACAACAGATAAACTACCCCTTGTGACTGGATAAGGAATGTATATATCTTATTTTCAATTAGTAAGGTTTTCACAAACATGGTCTTTTATCAATTGAATAATTTTTTCACCACGTTTTTAGTAAGACCGTTAGCGATTTTATTTAGATTTTACTTACTCAAATAAATAAAATTAGAATTTTCCAAAAGAAAAAAAAATGCTGTAAAAATCATTATTTTTATTTTTCTGTGAAATTTCAAAAATGCTCTAAACTACTACTCATTTCTCACTTGGGCAATGTATTTAGGTAGCACACAATATTTCAATAGTAGGTCAGTAAAATAATTTTAAATCATTACGCAGAGCAATGCATTCAAATTCTTTTACCTCAATTCAATTATACATTTTACATCAGTCCCAGTCAGTTGTACCTAGGGTACATTTACAGAGATTTTATTGCTTATTTTATTTGAATGGTTGAAGTAGAATCATTTGTTTTCCATTTCAACACATTCATTCGCAGTCTGAATGACGCAAGATTCCGACAAATTTTTCTTTTGTTACGTTTTGACTCCCACTGAAATAAAATTAGTATTTCACTTCTTTCACGAGCTTTGGTTTGCGTGCTGTATGAGTAATACATATTTGAGCAGATTAGCGAAAGAAATAATGATAGCGATAAAAGTTTCGCACTGCAGAGGAATTATAAATTTAAACATAAAGCTTTAAAACGTGTAGTTTTAGATGAATCTTATATTACGTACGAGCATTATTTTCGAATTTATGGTCTTGAAAGCACCATAACGTTTTATGTTGCTCCATTTCAGCATATTTTTCACCTTATTGTACAGCTTTTTGCAGTTGGCCTAATAATTTTCTAAATTTCGATACTGGTTTGTGAAACCTTTCAACGAATTAACCATCGCTTAAACAAAATTGTTTAAAGCGAAATATTACTATTTTATAACGTTGATGGGTAGTCTGTTTTATAAAAGTAAGTTATTTCTTCGATCCGGATTTGAAACAAAATAAAAGTCAGAGTCAGAGAAAATCGTTTTCCTTAATTGTAAGTTTCCCTCGAGTGGTGTCGGAGAGATCACCGGCATTCCAAAAGCCAGTTCTTCCCAAAGTCTTGTTGCACTGTAGTAAAGAGTGTGAATGACCCAGAGTGGTAGGTAGATATTTCAAAGAATCTCTCATTAGCGATAAAATTCATAAAAATGGATTCGCACAAGTGTGCTTGAATTTTAGATACCTATCTACAAACTGTATCCAATTACAATCCAGGGGAGGAATATTGGAAACATTACAAAAAAGCAGCAAAAATCTAAAAAATATGCCGGTGCATTATGGATAGACATGAAATTAAATTGAACTAAATTTACCGACAAAATGACTATATTGTGTTACATTTAATATATTAAAGAAAAATATTAGAACCCGCAGACAAGCTGCCTTGTGGAAGCTTCGCATGGCTACTTTTTTGTTATTATTAAAATTCTTGTACCTAATAATAACGTTTTGTAATAAAAATAATAAATAAATAAACAGGAAGCACATTTTTGACTTTTTTTTCACGAGCCATTTTTTGTTTTTATAATTTATTTTTATTTTTAATAAATTTTGTCTTATCAGAAGTTCAGTCACAAAGAGGAAATCCACAATTTGTTTCATTTTATAAATTACTTATTATGTAAAATATTATAAGTAATTTATAATATAACCAAAATTTTCACTTCAGCAGGGAAACGCGATTAATTCATATTTGGTCTAACCAACTATTCCTATGTGTAATGATCATGATCAGGTATAACATTACTCGAATTTATAAATCAGTGTTAAGGTTATCAATAATTATAAGTAACAACATAGTTCTATATAAGTTGGGTAGGAATTTGTAAAATAAATAATAGCCAAATAACTTTTGACCCACTTCGTTCAATTGTTCACTCCAACTTGTTAACACAAGCTTTTACAGTTCTCGATAAGATTTTGAGGAATTATGTAGGTCTCTAAAAACTATTTGTTAGTTGGTTAACTTGTACATTTACATTAAAAATATTCCCAAAAGTCTTATACCTAATCTAGGCTTTTGACATTTTTTTCACGTCCTTAGTGCGATGGTGAAAGTTTAATGAAATTTTAACATAAAGATCAATAAGCATTTTGGCATGGATACTGCATTAATGGAATTTATTTTTTACGGTTTTATTATTAATATTGCATTAAAATGAAAAAAGCTATGCTCAAATAAATTTAAGGACCTCCTTGAAAATTTATCAAAGAGGATAATTATTCATATTGCAATCCTTAGAAAAAACTCTCAAGTGTTTCTTTCTCAGGGGATTAAAAGAACTTGAAGTATTTATCCTAATTCCTCTCTTAATTTTGAATTATTATGCTTTTAATTAGTTGTGGAAGAAGTGAGCGTCGTTAGAACGTGCGCAGGTAAGGGTCCTTTTCCCCTGAAGGACGTGTAAATTTTCCTCTCGATGAATATAAAGTGACCACTTAAAAGTTGTTGTAAAATGTTCCTTAGTAGCAATCCCCACAGAGGGTTGTCGGGTCGATCCACCCCTTTCGATCCTCTCGAATATCGTTTTAAGGTAATGAATTTTGGGTTAATTCACTTCCTTCCAGAAAATTCTGTTTGTCCGAAACCTAATTACCAATTTTCAGTCCTTACCTTAACTTCTGTAAAAACAGCCTTACACAATATTACCGTTAGATCAGAATTCTCTGCCCACTGCTGGGACCAATAACAATTTGTATCGAATTACTAGCATTTACCTGGCATTACTCAAGGTAGAGTATTCAAAGTCTCGCTAGAGTGAAAACTCGTGGGATGTTTTTCCAGGTGTTTTTGGTTTATTTTTTAAACAAATTTACAAAATAATACAAAAAGTTTTATTGTAAATTACTGATTGTTTTCTGAAGAAACACAATTTTGTTGACTTTTTTAAAAATATCATGCTTACTTTTATTTATTTTTTATAATTTCATTGTCACGTTAAAAAACATAATTTAGAAAATGTATAAAGAAATGGATAACAAGGGTTAATTATTTTTAAAATATTTTTGAAACACTGTTTTGTTGTACATTTTATGTAAACATTATATTTTGAAAGACAAATTACCTTTTTTAACTCTTTTACAGAAGAATACCCAAAATAACATGTTTCGTTGTCAGATGTATTACTATTTACAAATTACACATTTCTACAATAATACTTTATGCATATTGTAAGAACTTGTCGGTTGCCTTCTCTAGCAGAAGAAAATAGTTAGATATTGATGTAGAAATATAACAATAATAATATGCTCTTATGACATGCTCCAGTTTCGGTCTTAAAAAAGTGCCAACAACGTTTCCCTCTTAAAACACGCTCCATAATATTTTTTTTTATGTCTGTTTGATTTTCCTTCCGATAAACTGTGAAAAATTCTATGCAGCACCTTGGTTCTTTCAAATTCCCCCCTAATCAGTAGACGGCATCTGTTGGGCGCGACCGAAAGCTTCCTTCGCTTTTGACACCTCCTAGCGAACTCCACTCCAACTAACGCATTACGTTAATTACAACTCCAGGGCTCTGCATTAAGTCTCAGTTGGATGGCGAATTCTGGAACCTTCTTCTTCTGTCTGTTTCGAGGTTTAGTTTCGAATTGATTATTACCGTGTAAAACGTTGAATTTCGGGTAATCTTGGATATTTATTTGTGTATTTATTGCATCTTACTATACATAAATCACATTTTTTTCTCATAAAAATTAATCTCACTAGGACTAAACCTGTACCAAGGTAAATAATTTACATTTGAGTGAAGCAAACATAGAGTACTCACAAACATAAATTAATACTACATGCAAACACAAAATATTTAAAAAAGAAAGAAAAATGCATTTGATGAGTTACCAGTTGGATAATTTCACAATATATTGTTACAATATTTGAACCATAAATACATATTAATCATTATTCACAAGAAGAAACAAGTAGATAAAAAAGATAGCTTGGGTAACATTCAGTTTTTAGTAAATGAGACTCATATAAAATCTTATTATTTGAGAAAGAACAAGGATGACAAATTTGTACGAATTTGTTAATTTTTTCTTTATTAAGATTTTCTAGATTTAAAAAAAATATCAGTATCTACAGTATTTCTCGTGGTTCATAACAGTAATCTATATTGTAGAAATATTATTTTAATAAAACCTTTTTTACTTTTTTCACTCTATTGGTAGATCGGCCGAAATTCAAACTACTTAAATGTGAATTTTAACTGTCGGGGATGAATGGCAATTATAATACGTACATTATTTTGATAAGCATTGGTAACTTATGATTTTTTATGTATACGGTAGAGTTTAAAATATTTTAATTTATTTAAAATACCTTCTTCATTAATAAAAATATATTTTTGTGGCATCATTATAATTTAACAAAATAAATAATTTCCCATACACCACTATTTAATTAAGATAATCGGTATGCTTCAAAACCAATGGTTTCTTTGTCAGGATAAACGTATAATGAAAATTAACAAATATAAGATTAATAATAATAATAATAATAATTGGATAATTTGTATAGCGCCGTTTTTGTGAAAAATCACCTCAAGGGCGCTGTACAATTTATTTCCTAGGATCTACATTTGTTATTTTGACCAACTGTGCCAGCACGAGGTTCGTCATCCGTTCAGGCATGTGTCTGCCGCCAATATAGCGCTGACATGTGTCTGCTGCCAATAAAGAGCGCTGACACAACATCCTCACATAGACAACAAACCTTGGCAGCACCGCTGTGACGCTCGACGAAGACAGCAGATGGAGACTCTGCTGCAAGAGTCCTAGGTAGCGAAGGAACTGTACCAGCTGCTGCAGGGAGAGAGACTACCCCGTCCACCAAATGTGCCAGCACGAGGCTCGTCATCCGTTCAGGCATGTGTCCGCCGCTAATATAGCGCTGACATGTGTCTGCTGCCAATAAAGAGCGCCGACACAACATCCTCACATAGATAACAGACCTTGGCAGCACTGCTGTGCAAAATCACCTCATCCTAGTTTACCTTAGTCTCTCCAGTCACCTCCCAGCCTTTCATGCCACCTAGTGCATCCTCTCGACCCTTTCAGACTCCTTCCTGGCTCCAATACATTCATTCTATTGTCGTGATCCGACGATTTCACACCTCTGTCTCAGACCCTTAGGGCTCGCTTATCGCAGGCTATCATAAGCAAAATCTTGAACCAAAGTCAAAGTGAAGTTTATGTGTGTCATCTGTAACAAAATACATAAACAAAAACAGAAAATAAAAACAAAAACAAAAAATTTAAACAAAATATGGCTTATCTGTCCTCCAGGCAGACATCCTCGGTTGAAAAGGTCCCGTAAATCCCGACACCACTTGACACTTGAGTCAGGTATAAAATCTTCGACTGCATTGAGAAATCTTTGTTCTAGCTTCACTTTTAAAATTTAATCGGTTTAAAATGCTATAATAATTGCAAATTCCGGCTAAACGGTAGAAGTTACGCGCATTTCGTGAAATAAGAAGGTAAGCACTATATAAAACACGGATGTGAAACAATTTTCAGCGATCTCTTAACAAGGGAAACCTTCTGAAAGGATTAAACAAACCGGAGCGGTTAAAACACGTCCGCCTGAACAGACTGATAATAACAAGTATAGATAAATAAGTACCTATAGAGAAAAAAATTGCAATAGTAATTATCGCATTAATATATATAACTTTTTTATATGTATTAATACAACAGTTCAAGGATAAACTAATATATCTAAGTAACAAAACGTAAATTAATATCAATATTGGTATTAAAGTGAAAATAAATTTGAAAGAATGTGATTTTTGTTTTTAATATTTGGTTGTTTGTGAATTTTAACGGAATATTAAATTTATTTCAATATTCTAAATTTTTTAAAGTTATCTAATTGTTAACCCATCGTATTTGTATCTAAAAATGTATTTGGTTTCAAAACATGTCGATAATTATGATTAAATTGTGGTGAATACAAAGTTATTTTTTCATTAAATACTAACCGCCCTATTAATTAGATATTTATACGCCGGTTCAACGTTGGTGCGGTAAAGACGGCCTTGGTTTAAGCCCCCGCATTCTCAATTCATAACATATTTCTCTGTAAGTTTTTAAGTTCTTAAAAAAATATATGTCATTTTTGTAGATTATATCTATATATTTGTTATGCCGAAAAGGCAAATATATGAAATTCCCTCCATAGAAAAAAAATCGCAAAGTAAGCTCCGAAAATTATTAAAAACATTTTTGTTCTGTTATTTAATACGTTATAGGTATGAAAAAATTCACAGTGTATCTTTCAATGAAAATAAAGCATTTGTCTAGAGGTTTTGCTCTATTTCAAACGAGTCGTGTTTTATTAAATAATTCAACCATTTTCGCTTAATTATTACCGTTTTATTTATATTAGCGCGCTCCTTTTTGCATTCGTATCTACATGTCTCCTTTTCAAACCATCTTAGAACACTTATGACGGGGCCTTTAGACCTTTTTAACCATACAAACGTCGTGGTATAAGTCATCAATAATAATAATAATAATAATAATTGGATAATTTGTATAGCGCCGTTTTTGTGAAAAATCACCTCAAGGGCGCTGTACAATTTATTTCCTAGGATCTACATTTGTTATTTTGACCAACTGTGCCAGCACGAGGTTCGTCATCCGTTCAGGCATGTGTCTGCCGCCAATATAGCGCTGACATGTGTCTGCTGCCAATAAAGAGCGCTGACACAACATCCTCACATAGACAACAAACCTTGGCAGCACCGCTGTGACGCTCGACGAAGACAGCAGATGGAGACTCTGCTGCAAGAGTCCTAGGTAGCGAAGGAACTGTACCAGCTGCTGCAGGGAGAGAGACTACCCCGTCCACCAAATGTGCCAGCACGAGGCTCGTCATCCGTTCAGGCATGTGTCCGCCGCTAATATAGCGCTGACATGTGTCTGCTGCCAATAAAGAGCGCCGACACAACATCCTCACATAGATAACAGACCTTGGCAGCACCGCTGTGCAAAATCACCTCATCCTAGTTTACCTTAGTCTCTCCAGTCACCTCCCAGCCTTTCATGCCACCTAGTGCATCCTCTCGACCCTTTCAGACTCCTTCCTGGCTCCAATACATTCATTCTATTGTCGTGATCCGACGATTTCACACCTCTGTCTCAGACCCTTAGGGCTCGCTTATCGCAGGCTATCATAAGCAAAATCTTGAACCAAAGTCAAAGTGAAGTTTATGTGTGTCATCTGTAACAAAATACATAAACAAAAACAGAAAATAAAAACAAAAAACAAAAAATTTAAACAAAATATGGCTTATCTGTCCTCCAGGCAGACATCCTCGGTTGAAAAGGTCCCGTAAATCCCGACACCACTTGACACTTGAGTCAGGTATAAAATCTTCGACTGCATTGAGAAATCTTTGTTCTAGCTTCACTTTTAAAATTTAATCGGTTTAAAATGCTATAATAATTGCAAATTCCGGCTAAACGGTAGAAGTTACGCGCATTTCGTGAAATAAGAAGGTAAGCACTATATAAAACACGGATGTGAAACAATTTTCAGCGATCTCTTAACAAGGGAAACCTTCTGAAAGGATTAAACAAACCGGAGCGGTTAAAACACGTCCGCCTGAACAGACTGATCCTTGTAACTGTTCCGACCTTACGCACCGCTTTAGATTTACACCGCGTTTATAAGTATGGAAGTAATAATATATCTATAATATATGTCCATCTTGCCATGTGGCTTAAAAATCTACATTAATAATTTTTTTTTTAATTGTTCTCAGCTTTACTGAGAACTCTATTTTAATTTTAAGATTTTACTTTTTTATATTCAAGGATATTATTATAAATTTATTTAAAAATTCTGTTTATTTATAAACAGATTACAAAGCACAATTAGTTACTAAATATACCTTTTTTCAAATACATCATAATATAATTGATTATATGAAAGAAAAAACTTCAAATGTGGATTACATTGCAATTTAAATTGATTTACGAACAGTTTACAGAATATAAAAGGTCGGCGGATACTTGTAAGGGGACGTGTGTCTAAATGTACGAAAGAGATAACCGTGAATGAATGAGACAGCATGATAAGACGTATGTTATAAAAATATTTCACTGCAGTGTTTCACGTCTTTGCCTTCGTACCTTCCAAGATTGAGCTTATTTCGTAGTACAATATGATACCCGTTTGTTTATTACCCACAAGGGAATTAATTATTTACTACCCAATTTACTCGGTGATCAATCTCATCTCTTAAACGAGCAATCTCCCTACTGGTAGAATGTTCTTTGCAATTTGCAAGTGTTAAGTAATTACCATTTTATTCAACCTTTTTTGACTGACTAGACCAGTCATTTCCAAAGTGGTCTACATCGACCCCCAGTGGTCCATGTCAAAAAAATTGGGGGTGCATGAGATGTAAATGGTGCCCACTAGAATGGATCCCATTTTAGTTCATATTTTTTGGGAATGTAACTTTTTTGTGGTTTTAAATAGATTAGTTTTCAAATAATAACAGTAATGAGACATCTACGGAAATTCTGAAATGTTGACGAAGAGGTCAATTATGGGAAAATCTCAAATATTCTATTGGATATCTCAAAACATTCAAATTTTCTGGCGTAAATTTTGTTACACGTAAATATTGTGGGGAATTAGGGAATTGGTGTCCTTTCTGAAACTTTCTACCCCCTTGTTCGAAAATATTGTGTAAAGAATTAGTATGTTCGAAAATATTGTGAGGAATCAAGTGCTGAGCAATCAAGAATACCTCATACATACAAACCAATTCTGATATCCAGGTATGAAAAATCAATACGTATAAGCAAAGCATGGGGTCTACGTAAAACAGAAAAATCGGAACGTGGTCTACGGGATAAAAAAGTTGTGAGACCTTTGGACTAGACGATCCAATCCTTATTTATGTGCGTCCATATGAATATTATATCCGGGAAGCATAATACTATCTTCACGCTAGCCACCAAAGTTTAATTACCAAGTCAGAACAACCACAGAAATTCTCTAAAGCCTCTAGAAATAATAGAGTCTGGAGTCAGCATTTAGCAGCACTATTCCTCACACAAATAATATGAAAGCTCTGGCGAAGGATTAATCTTCTGATTTAATGCTGCATAATTATAGATTAGGTAGCTACCTTTGTGCTGTGCATAGAGTCGGGAGCTTTACGTTTCATTTAACATGAGCTTTTGCCGAATGATATCAAAGCGCTGAGTCTAAAGAACTTTATTGTCTTTTTTAGGCACGTATTAGAATCTTCAATGGGATGTCAGGCTCTATGCTAATGACGTGTGGGTTGTTAAAAAAACAATTGCTTTGGCCATTAGTGTCACGGCATCTATCGCATACGAAGAAATATTTTACTTTCATGGTAAAGTATATTATTACGAAGGTTTAAAAAAGAATTACCTTTTCTGAAAACAATATTTTTTTATTATTGTAGACAATATTAGCGATTTCTAAACGAAATTCGAAACCCATGAAAAAATGAAGACAATGTTGGTAGTTCTCATTCGAAGTATGATACAGTTAAATGTGACCAAAGGGGATAGGGTCCCATTGGCTCAGTGGTAGAGCAGTGCCCCGGAGAGACAAGGGTCCTGGGTTCGAGTCCTAGATGTGACCGTATCCTTTTCTGATTTTTCTGCTTCAGATTTTCGTTTAGAAGTCGCTAATATTGTTTTCAAAAATTAAATATTACAATTTGAGGTTTTATTCAATAAAGTTATTCAGAAAAAATAAACAATATTTTTACGTTACACCGCTCAAGAGACATGCATGTGGATGGTGGGACTACACTTCGTTTAAATTTATTGGTTTTATCTTTTTCTTCTTCGATGATTTATTACAAAAGCTTCATTTTTATTATGCACTTAGACTTTTTAATAAAGTTAATAAAGGTATTCCAAATAAATAAAAATCGAATATGTTTATCCGAGACACTATCTAGGTTATAAACCAATTTATTTAGAAACTTTGTTTCCATTAAAAAGGTAGATGCCAAAAATATGGGAGAAATTGGTTGCAAGATAATAATGTTAATTTTGAATTTGAAATATGAGATCGACAAATATGACGCTTAATAAATAGGTCCCAATGGTCGAGTGGTTTAAGACGCCTGTCCCGGTAAGACAAAAGATCCTGGTTTCGATTACTAGTTATGACCGTTATCTTTTTATTTATTTATTAGATTTTACATTGACGATTTAAAACATATTTAATAATGCTTCTAATAATTTTTTTTTACTTTACTCCATTCGATAAACCCATATGGATTTATCATTTAAAAATGTCTCAAACGTGATAATTTCCAGCAAAAGTGTAAAAAGCAAAACCACCCCATTTTTTGTTTGAACTTATGTGAACTTTAAAGCGAATGATTTCACAATAAATCGTTATTACCAAAAGCTTGATTACTCTTTTCTCTTTATGGGGACGTAATAAAACCTTAAAACAAGAACTCTAATTAAGTAAAAGCTAATCGGGAGAGATATACATCTCACTTGCTGTAAAATAATTAGTTTTTCTGGGGCTATAAATTTTAACAATTTACTACTCGAAATTTAAATTTACTCTTGCACGCAAAAATATCCTTGTTCTGCGTTCAATTCTTATAACTCAAGTTATACAACCGAAAATAGATCAGTGGTTGGGAACAGGGATGTAATCCGGCAAATTAGTGTGAAAAATGGAAAAAAAATAATTAATATTATATATTACTGATGAGCCCACTTCATCTGAAGTTTTTAGTTTCGTCTTGTCTTTGTCGTTTATCAGCAAACCTATTAATTCATTCGTTAAGGGCCGTTAATCCTGTTTTTAACCGGATTACCAATAATATAGTTACCAATATAATTTGAAGAGATACTTAATAAATTAACAATACTCAATTTTGTCCGTGAAAGCGTATGTCACTTGTCTCATTATTTGAAATCCCGAAGACGAGTGATTCTGAGTTCTAATCAAAGTGCGAATACTACACAATAATTAATAACCTTGTCATAAAACTATATGAGGCTTGTTTATCTCGTCATACATAGTGCAAATCTCATTAGCACCTGAGTATCTAACTAGTCGCTCTATCGACACAACGCTCATCCCAACTTCGTGAATATAATATTATTTACCGTGTAATTAGCCGGTAAAATTATATCCAATTATAACATGATATTAGGGGCAGGACCCGAAACAAAAGGATACATCCGCCATCCACTGCTCGGGGAATCTGAACCTTAATAATAACCTTTGTCCCGTCCCAGCCAGAGCAGACGGCAAGGTGTCGGTTACATCATTAAAGCTGAACTTGCGTTACACAAAGGTGTAATAATTAAAGCTAAAGTTGTATTACACGAGGGTGTAATCAATCACGTTGAGATCGCTCCCCGGAGCCGGCGGCTGAACGTCCTAACGCGGTTTCATTGTTCCAAAATCTTACTATGCATAATACACTCTGCTTGCTCTGGTTTTCGTAATTTGCTCGAACGATACCTTATTGCGTTCGCGGATAATGAAGAAGTATGGAGAAAATAGTCGATGTTCTTCCGTGGTGTATTCTTCAGGTCAACATAATTATGATAAAAGTTCTTTAATATTGTCTGAAAAAGACGATTTGAATATTTTTTTAAAAAACCATTTGCGACAGAGATATATTAAAATATTGACCAATCTTAAAATGGGAATAAGGGTGCCATGTTTCAAGGAATAAATAAAATTGTTGTGTCTGGGTGTCCTCTTTATCAATTACCTGTGCAATGTTTACGTTGCATGCTGCACTTGAACCAGTCACCAGTCATCAAGTGCAAAGCGGCTTTCTCTGTAACCTACCTGCGTCAACCAGTTAAGTGGATGAACAGAAAGGAAAAAAGCTACTAATTTCAACACAACAGAAATGGATTGACATTTTTAAAGATGGGGAGCGTAATAATAACATGAAACTGCTCAGATCCGATGAGCTATATTTTATACAAAAAAATATGATATGAGCAGTGTTTCATAAAACTGTCATGTTAGGAAACAACCGCGCTCTGTATAAAACTGACTCTCTGCTGAAACGGGCGGTCCGTTTGATAGATTCCCCTAACCTAACCTAACAAACGGATTTCAATATTTAGAGCACAGGCGTCGGGCAGGTATGCTGTCCATACTTTACTGTATTACAATGCGAGATGCTCCGAGGAACAAGCGTCATTGATCCCTTCGGCACAGGTGCATACGTATATGATTGACATTTGTCACATGACGACGAGTCGCTTCTACGACTAGTTATTGAGTTTGACAGCTCGGCTGTGGAACAATTTGCCGGTCGCTGCGTTTCCTCCCTCATACAACATGGGTCTCTTCAAGACCCAAAGATGATAAAGGCCCTGATAGAAATTAATTTCCTCGTGGCCTCTTATGTAGGGTTATTGTATAAAAAACATTATGAGTACTATATAAACAATATATATTGTAACAATTATTTATAAGCAATAATTATTAGCCTGAAACACTCATCCACATTGACAAATCGTCTTTTCTACATTTTTTGGTGAGAATACTAGAACTTGTCAAATATTAAGGGTAACTATTATTTTTTTTATTTAGAAATTATTTTATTTTAGAAAGTATTTTTATGTAAAATGTAGACAATTTGTCTCGACGCCATCTAGCGAGAGAGTTAGCACTTACAATGCCTTTCTCATATAAAACAAAGTTGGTTGTTTCAGGTGAAAAAATGTAACAAGCAGTAATTGTTGAATGAAACACTAGTATATATTGAATTATTTCGCGGATAAGAGATAAGTCGCCATAGCTCAGTGGTCAGAGCTGTCGACCGGAAATCGAAAGGACACGGGTTCAAGTCCTGTTGGCGTCATGTATCTTTTATCAGGAGATTTTTCAATGTGGATGAGTGTTTCAGGCTAATAATTATTGCTTATAAATAATTGTTACCCTTTGTGCTATGCATAAAAAATAATGTTTTTTTTTTTATATTAACTCCACACAGGAGGTCCTGAAGAAAATAATTTCCCTCAGGGCCTATGTCATCTTTGGGGATGCTGTGTGGAGGGTCTTTTTGTGGAGATGAAGGAGTGAACATGGGTCTTGAAGAGTCCCATGTTGTAGGAGGGAGGAAACACAGAGGCCGGCAGTACGTTCCACAGCCGAGCTGTTGAACTTAAGAACGAATCGTAGAAGCGACCCGTTCTCATGTGACAAATGTCAACCGTGTACAAATGTTGGGTGCGCGTTTGGCGTGTATCCCGACTACGCACCGGTGCCGAAGGGATCAATGACGCTAGTTCCTCAGAGCATCTTCCATTGTAATACCGATAGAACAAGGACAGCATACCTACCTGACGCCTGTGCTCTAAAGATTGCAGTCCGCCTGTTAAGATTGGGGAATCTATCAAACGGACCGCCCGTTTTTGCACAGAGTCAAGGGTTTTTTTCAGGTATTTAGGGGCTTCGGACCAGAGATGGCTGCCAAATTCGACAGTAGGGCGCACTTGCGATTTGTACAGGGTCAGCAGTTGTGTACTATTAAAGTATCTGCGGGCCCTGTACAGTACGCCCAGCTTCTGAGAGGCCAGCTTTACTCTGGCTTCGATGGAGCCCCCGTACCTGAGCTGGTCACTTATAGTTACACCAAGCATATCAATGGAAGGCCTGTTCGGAAGATTGCTTCCGTTGAAGGAGACTAGATTATCATTTAGATCCCTTTTAGACGTAATCAGATAGGATTGGGTCTTTGAAACATTAAATTCGACGACATTATTTGTACCCCAGGAGGAAATACTCTCGAGATAACCGTCCATTCTCTGCTTCAAAGCCCTCCGAGCCGTTGGAGTTAAACATTAGTTTACCAAAAAAATAATAATATGTATTGTAATTGAGTAAAACTTGCTTCCTTTTCTTGTATGATGCGATTTTGTATATTTTTTATCTTTCTCACTTTTCAGTAGTGTGTTTAGATATGTGTCATATCGGAGTGTGAAAGGTGCTGAGTCAGCGCAACCGACTGACTGCCGCTTCGTGAATCTCGTGGTGTACAAAATAACAACACGTCTGTTATTTTTTTTGTTATTTGTTTTTGGGGTGTTATGCCGTGTTGCGCTCCTCCTTTTTTTAGCCAACGTTTCGGACAGCATTGCAGTGTCCATCATCAGAGCAGATGTGTTATTTGAGGTTGTGGTGAAATGTGAGCTTATGTCACTTTTGTGAGCTTATGAGCTCACGTCTGTTTGGCGATAAGTTTATTACGTGCTAAGTTTAGTTGTAAGTATGTGTTTATGCTGACAATATTTAATGAGGAAGCGCATTCTCATATAGTCACAACACGGGCATATCAGTACAAAATACATTGGTAACATGCAAAAACTAAAAAAATTACCAGTAACCTAATTATTATTTTTAATAATATAATTAATTTATTGCTATTTTTTATTTCAAAGCTTGTCGATAGCATTTTTAGCTAAAGTAGGGTCCTATATTCAACGGTTTATAAAATTTCCTTTATGATTTTCCCATCTCATAGTCTGTCCCGGTAACCGGCGGAGTGGCATCCAAAGAAGACTTTCCATTAGCTATTTTTTGCACCCAGAAGACCTGCATGTAAACTACAGCGCCATCAGTTTTTCTTGAGTAATTAATTCCCTAAAGATTTCACTGCGAGGAAATGAAGGAGCTATATTTTTTTCCACTCCATTACATCCCATGGCCACTCAATAATTTCCGCTGAAAAGGTAATGCAATTTCCAGGTATAAAAAAATATGTCACGTGGGTGGGTTGTACTGGTAGATACCTAAAAAGGAAAGATTTTTTAATAAGGTGCAATACCTTTCAACCTTTTTTCCCCGGTTTCCAGTGAATGCATGTTTTTCAATTTTTCGATTTTTTATTTGACGTTTCTTGTAAAATGTTATAAACATTTATTGCGCCTTTAAAAAAATAAATAAAATACATCGTTTTATTTTAAACACTGTTTATTTTTTGTGTCAGAAAAACGTTGTCATATTTAATCTAGACGACGTTTAAGAAGTTTTTTGTGTGAATACCGCACAAGAGTCCCAACTGCTCCCAACCGTCTGTAGCTAGCGAGACTAAGGCCTCCCAAATTGGGGTATGTTGTGAGGCTGAAAGTAGTGGGGAGGGGAAGGAGATGTGGGAAAGGAAACTAAGGAAGTACCTGACTATTAATATCTGGTCACCAAACCAATTCGTTTCAATTCTCAGTGGTAGTCTTAAATCAGGGTGATACTGAGAGTATATTCCAATCCGAAACCTGCCCCATATTATACTATACCATTTTTAAATGAATAAATTGTAAAATATTTAACATTTAAAAAAATTCTTGTACACGCTGCAATTTGAACCAGGATTAGATTACTAGTCGAGAGTCTTACTCCTCGACCGCGGAGGCCGTCAAAGTTTAGTAAAATGTACCTGTAACGTGCAAAAGTTTCCACTTAACTCGGTCCCACGAGTGAGGCGAATTCATTTGTAATTTTGATTACCAAGCTGCTGCTTTGGGAGGAAACTTTTGTAATTATTTTAAAATCAGCACTAAGCCGTCTAGTCGCACTGTCATTAGACATTGTCGTTACTGTATAATAATAGATAACACGTACAACGTTGAGATTTCAGACGTCCGTAATGAACTCTAAACTCACCTTTCATAATTTAAAGTTACCTTACCTTAATCTTTCATAAACTAATCTTCATGTCACAAACTCATCTTAACTAACTATTAAAAAAATTTTAAAACATCTTTTTTAACATCTTGCTTAGTTTCGTTGAGCAAAGTTATTATATGGAATAAAATTGATAGTGTATTTTGCTGTAGGGAAAAGGGTATGAATTATACTAGTAGGTAACATTTCCGTGGCTTTTGGGTAAAAGGTTACATCACAATTTTTTTGCTCAAATGAAGTTAATGCCGAGTTCCCACGAGGAAAATAAACAAAACAATACAATATTGTTCCCAGCTTGACCACGCAGCATAGGACAATGGGATAATACAACTATTCTACCGTATTTCAAAACGTAGAACTCTGCGAAAATGGATACACGACGACACGCGGTACGAGCGAGTTGGGGAAAAATATAAGGTCTTACCAAGATGTATTGTATTGTTCCATTTACGCAACATTTTTAAGTCGAAAGATATGTAAGCTTAGAGCGACTGGCTACTATTGGTCTACTGTTTTGTCCTAGCGCGTTTACACATGTATGGTTGGGGAAAGACATTGTTCTACGGAGTTAATTTTTTTAATTTTTTTTTTTATTACAAGATAATACATTACAAAATGATAACAAAGTAATAATGTATTATTCCCAATGAGTTTATGAAACTCATTTCGGGAAAGACAACATTAAAAAGGACAAGGTAAATAAATAAAATACATTAAAATAAATAAACGCAGATGTTATTATGGAGTTC
Source organism: Hesperophylax magnus (assembly GCA_026573805.1). Lineage (NCBI taxonomy): Eukaryota > Metazoa > Arthropoda > Insecta > Trichoptera > Limnephilidae > Hesperophylax > Hesperophylax magnus. Next base: position 4,243,857 of record JAIUSX010000022.1, read on the forward strand.
CAGAGAAAGATTGTTTTAGTCATTTATGAAACTGCTAAGGAAATAGCTTTTAAGAGCTTTTTTCAATGTTTTTTTGTTTGTTGCCGGATGTTTTAAATTACTAGGTAATGCGTTATATTGTTTATGAGCAATGTATTGTAAGGAGTTAATTCCAAATTTGGTCGTGTAAGTAGATGACGATAAATGTATTTGATTTTGTGATCGTGTTTTGTGCTGGTGAAATGGTGTTAAATGTAAAGTAGGAACATTCCAATGTTTACATGTAATATTGAGATCTACGGGATCAATTATAGGGTACAAATACGGTAGAGCAAAGATCTCAATCTCATGATTGTGGGGTTAATTCTCTGTCAAGTAAGGAGGAAAATCAGAAATAATAAGAGTAAATACTTAATAGAAATTATATTGAAACCATCAAAAGTTACAACAAAGGAGTACAAATAATAACCATGTAACAATAGGAATAAAAGTAGGCACATACCAGATGGACTCCTGAACCAAACTAAACTAACTTTACGTGGTCGAGAAACGAAGGAATAACAACGGGTGGCGAACGAAAACTTGTCTCCGGTAACGGGGAACGGACCCGTGACGGAAGCCAGGACATCCTTCTCTTAATGGAGACGGGAAGGCGCAAGTCCTTCAACGCGCGCATGTAGGAGCATCAAGTCCGCAGCACGTGGCAAGCAACCAGACTCGTCTTAAGGAGCCAGGACATCCTTCTCTTAGTGGAAACGGGAGGACGCAACTCCTTCAACGTGCGCCTGCAGGATCATCAAGTCTGCAGCACGTGGCAACCAACCAGACTCGTCTTACAGACTTCGGGAACAGCAATCCGTTCCTTCGCGACGCGGGGATACTCAGCCATCAACTTCTAGCCACAGCTAGGACCAATCCATTTGCGGTTTCACAACCGAAACACTACAAATATTTACTACAAATATGACCACCGGCCAACACTGGATAAAAAGCGGGATTCCATAATCACCACTAAAATAATAATCAACACGAACTATTCGTGAAAGGTAAAACACCCCGCGCCCTTTTTAAAAGAAAAGCATGACTTCTATTCACATGATTAACTCAGATTAAAACACCTTAAATGGCGAGTGACAAGATCCGCGAGCAGCTGCCCAAAAACTGATCGGGGAGGAAGTGACCAAAAACAAAACTGTCCTTCCTTCCTTAAAAATATTTCCAAAGTTAAAAAAAAACACCATAGACAAAATAAACCCAATTAAGCAAGAACTACACTTGTCACAAAATATTTATGTGACACTGGTGTATGTCAAAATTGAAGACTGGTTTAGTGTTGGTGTGTGAGGAGTGTTGAATTATTTGTAGAATGGCAGTTGTGATGTTATACTTTGGCAGGACTGTAAAAGGAAGTATTTGTGTCTGTGAGTATATATCTTTAACATGTGTATCCCATGGCAGATTATATATATTACGTACGGCTCTATTTTGAATTACTTGTATTTCGGAACTTTTTTTTGGTAATGGTTCCCCAGATACTAACTAGATAACTCAGGTGGGAGTGGATCATAGCATAATATGTTGCACGCAGTAAAGATGTGGGGAGCACACCTTGGAGTCGATAAAGTACACCGGTTATCGGGGAAATTTTGGATTTTACATTCTCAACATGGGAGTTCCACGAGAGGTTAGAGTCTATGAGTAACCCCAAATATTTCGTTACTTGAACATGTTGTAGCTTTTCATTTCCATGAATGATATTCATACCCATGTTATCTTTTTTTCCGAAAGTAAGGTAATGGGTTTTTTTAACATTGAGGCCTTATTTGTTTAAATTTGCCCGTCTATCTTTTCTCCATTATGATCGGTCAATTCGTTGATGACAACTTATTTTCTACGTTTGTTATTTGCCTTTTTATTATGTTACTAACAAATTGGTTTATGATACGCAGCTTGTGTATTTTCATGTTTTAATCATACTTACCTCTAAATATTGTTTTCTTTCTTTATTATTTCACTTTAAACCAGCCCAGGTGAACACATTTCTGATGTGTCTTTATTTTTGAGTTACTATAATGTAAGTGGGGTCATTCATGCAGGGACATTGGAGGGTCTAAAATCGTTTTAAAATAAATTTAACTTATTTTTACAAAAAAATTAAAGTTCTGACGTATGCGGCTAAGGAGATTAAACCATCAGTTTCCTCACACAGCCGTTGGGAAAGGATGAATCCCTTCCAATGCCGGTCTATATCTAGTCTTTGTTCATTGTCCTGCCCTCCAAACTGCTGTTCATACTAGGACAATGAGTCTGGAGGCGGGACAATTCAATATTTTCCTTTCCTAGGATGAACTAGGCATGAGTATGCAGATCAAATGAGAATTTGTTTTATCCTCATGCGAGTAAAGGGAAATATGGGAATGTGGGTATGTGAAAAGGGAGTTAGAAAGAAAAGTGTAATGTTATGTTTGAGTAGATAAAGGTTAAATTATTCGATATATATCTTTTTACGCTATATCAAATGCTTTAAAGAATTTTAAAAAATGATGTTGTATTTAAGTAAAGGGAAATATTTCCACACATATATCCTTTTACCCAAATCAACAGCTGAAAAGAACGGCAAAGAAAATAGCTTGTATGTTGAATCTATGGTCATATTCACGTTTGACTTACAGCAGCAGCATATTGTTTATTGAAAATGTATTTACATCCATTAGTTTACATCTAAATATGAGTATAAGCCGTATATTGTAGTTCGATATTTGGGTAAAAGGATATAACTGAGTACCCTAAAAAACTTTATTTATATATATATTTTTTTTTTATTGAAAGGCGATTAAATTTCCAAGATGCTTTTGAAATACACTAGTCGATATCGTAGGATAACATTAGTCGATGTAGTAAGATAACATTAGTCGATATCGTAGGACAACATTAGTCAATATCAAAGGATAACATTTATCTCAGATTTTTTTTTTTTTTCTTGAACAATTTACTTTTACTAAAATATAACCTTTAACCATAGAGCCACGGACATTTTACACATCCCAAGTATTAACTATGTATAATACTGCCAAAGCTACGTGCATTGAACTAAGTGATAGGAGTATATCACAGTTCATATTATTCAATGTGTTCCACGATTATACGGCGAAACTTTAGGGCGTCGTTCATTAAAACTTTGAAAAAATGAATACTTTTTATTTCATTAGTGCCCAAATAAAAAATATTTCAATTTTTTGGTTTACAAAGCGTTCGTATAAACACACCTTTATAAGTAATGACTTTTATAAATATTATTTCAGATTTGAGATGTGAAGGTGGCCATTTTTTTATATGAACACTTGCATTACTCGCAAAAGTAAAGTACACTACGATACAAACTTACAATGCGATTACACCAGATAATTTTTATAAAATTAATTTTTATTAGTATTACTTGTGAAAATTTTTGGGTAAATGCCTAATTTATTACGCATTCTACTTATGGGCTACATAAATTACACACTCAAACGTATACGTTATTGTAAGAATTTTATTTAATTTTAATTTTATTCGTTTTAATTTTAAACGTTATTTCTTATTTTTGAATTTTTCGTAAAAAGAAATACCATCATAGAAACAAGAAAAAATCATCTTTGAAATTTTTAGTATATTTAATAAAAATTTTCTGCTTAGGAAATTGTTAATAAAACCTTTTGGCGTTATTATAGAAAAAAAAATACTTTTATAAAATATGGACGGCCCGGTCAGATCTGTCTTTCAGAGCTTTTAATGGAATATGATGTTTATGGCTAGTACTGTTCTTCCGAGGTTTGAAGGGTTAAAATAGCTTCCACGCAGTAGTAATGTGACAGGGGACGCTTGCAAAATACCAAGATTTTGCCTAAGCAATTTATCCTTAACCGACCATTAAAGAGTATGAAAATGGTGATGCAAAAAACTTAATACTTTTGAGCCACATATTACATTATTGTACGGAAAAAAATATTTCAGATTTCTTGAGTGTATAAAATCGGATTTCTAAGGTATAAAACTGGTATCTTAGCTTTCATGGGTTAGCAATTAAAGCAAGTCACAAACTTTGTCATTACAGAATGGCCATCATAAAATAACTGTAAAATTGAGTTGTCTTGTTCGACGTATAAAATCTTTGCTTTCTTCGCCTAAACACGCATTACCTGACTTAATCATTCCATTGTTAGCATTCATCTCTTCATATCTCCCGGTCTGGGGTAATCCATCAAGCAGTGTTCCTCTGCCCTGTCATTCGCTTATCCGGGCTAAACTAAACCTCATTACACCATTCAAGAGATTCCCCCATCCTTTGGAAGAAAGGACGAAGATATCTTGGGGCCGTTATGTAAAAAGGGCCGGTAATTAATGATTATATGATGAACCGTAGCCTCGTTGAAAAGAAAATTATATATGTGGTCTTTGTGTGTAACAATGTCCCGTGAATAACTTTATATTCAATGTTTATCCAGGAATCAGCTGTCACACTGTGCATACCCATCATTTAGGAGCAATACATTTCGAAATTTCCTATGTAAGTATGAAGTATTCACAGGCATTTTTCATTTTTTCCAAGGCCAAATACTGTACAAGCCTTGGCGCGCTGTCAGTGTCATCGAGCAAAGACAGTTTCCAAAAGGCATCGATTGTTATTGGCAGTTACTCGTTGTTATCTCTGATGTGTGTTGTTTTGCTGCAAGCATCAAAAATACTCATTTCGGTTGGCGTTGCGTGATGTGAAATATTCTTGCGTGAAATTATTCACGTTCAACTCGATATAAGTATCCTTTTGAAAATTGTAACTGATTATTGAGACAAGCGATAAACTTGGTACTAACTATCATCAGAAAACTGTTTTTATTTTAATTAATTAATAATTTTTATATTCCAAATGCACATTTCTTTTATTTTTGACGAGATTTTTAAAGTTCGTACTAAGGGTTTTCATTCGAAATGTAATTTTTAACGGTTCTCTAATTATTTGTCAAGTCAAATTATAGTATTTTGGTGAAAAACATTGACAGTATCATTGAAGACGAATATAATACTAATAAATCTAAACGAAATAGAAAATAGTACGATTTTCTTTCAATCTTCTTCGATGATATATAACAATATTTTATAAGAACTTTCAACTTTTAAAAAATCTGTAGTTTTAATAGCACGTGAATTTTTAGAGGTCTGCGTTAATGTTAAATAAACGGAGTGACTGACTATTTTCAACTGTAAGTTTACATAGCGACAGCACTGACTTCGTAAGTTTTTGGCCTCGTCGGTCTCGCTTTTTTGTAACTGACGCGGTCAGTGCAGAAGGGAAGCTTTTGAAAGAGGCACTAACTGCTTAAATTATTACAAAACGTTTAGGTAAACCAATATTTTTCTGCAATTTATTATCAATTTTTTTTTTTGAACCACCTTCAAATTTTAAAACACGGTTTGACAACTCTCAGTTTAACGTCTCTGTGGGTTACACAACGGTTGATACTGTCAGTATGTCAGTTGCCCTAGTGAAATACTTATTTGGTGACAAGTCTGAATAACCAGCTACTTCTAAACCTTGATCTCTCTCACGTACTTAATCCCACAACCTTCAACCCCATAATACACTCCAATTGCAGATACCATATTTCCAAATGCTCCGGGCAATTGGAACCTATTTTTTATAAATCCTTAATAACTCTCTCTAGTGTTAATAAAAAAGTTTTAGTTTCAATACAGCTCAACAGATGTCGTTAGAGTGTATAGATTTAAGTTATTGGTATTTATTTGATGCATTTTTAAGATATGTCTGTGGTGGCAGTCGTGACGCCACATGACAGAGATAACACTTCGGCCATACCCGAATGGTTACGAATACTGCCGATCTCAGGCGAGCATTTCAGTACAAGTTCCACTCCCGCAACAGAGTAACGTTGAGCCTCCTATAAAACGGACTTTAATTTCTGCTAGATATTCTTTGTAATAATCTCATGATAATAAATAAATTCATTATCTCAGACGCACCGAAAAAATTATTAAAAACTTCTGATCAGCAAATGTAAACCTAATTAAAAAGATAATTAACAGAAAACTATACTCGCCAATAGCTCTGGCGTAGTGGCACAGCTTTTGTCTAATTTTCACGGAATTTCCTGGACAACGCAACTATTTTAAAATCACAACGTCTTCTCTGTAGTGACATAACGGAGGCAAAAAATAAGACAATTTACCAAAATACTGCATTCCATTACATATTCCATACATACTCAAAATATGAAATGTGAACAAAAGATTTCCAAAAGGAGTTTAAGCATAACATTACCACTAGCAGACATAATTAGTATTTTTTTTTCATTTTGAAATTTTCTTCATTATTATATTATTTATTATAATTTTCGTACATTTTTAGTAAAAGCATGCTCATGTGAAAATACCTACGCATCTGGCTCCAAATGAGCTGGGTCAAACTTTGCTAATGTTCTTTCAACAAGCTTAAAGCCTTGCTGCTAAGAAAGCTTTGAAATGTTCTCCGTTACGTTTATTTTATCATGATAATTTGATGATGACACCAAAGGAGTTTGATGGTCGGAATAATACTGTAGACACGGACGTTGTCTGGCTGCGCTCTCTTCTCTAAACTGTTTAATACGTAATGCGAATCATATTCGAAGTGGGGAGAATGCATATCGATTTCCGGTAAAAGGTTTCAACATTTCAGTAAATCAGACGTATTACAGCTTTGAGGGATAAGAACATTGGCTTTTAAACCAGAGGTTATGGATTAGAAGCTCAACGTAAGATAAAAAAGCAAAAAAAAAATATTTTCACTTTGCACCGTACAGCTTATTTGCTCCTCATTCCAGAGTGAAGGGTGCTCTCAGAAACGCTTTGATGAGAGACTACCATTTAGTTGCATTTAGTAAACTAGATTTGAAGAGCCAGAAGTGTCTAAACTTTCCTCTTTTTTTTATTCCCCTCTTTTTCCAGCCCCACAACTTTGCCCGATGGGAGATGCCATGGTTATTATATATTGAAACCACGCATTCGTAATAAGTGGATTACGTATCGATATTGGAAAAGTTGATAAGCTCCTGGTTGGTTTAAAAAATGAGTGAAATATACTGACTTTAAATTACTTTATATATATATATATATATGAAATCAGCTGTTCACACAACTGCAAACACGGTGGAGGTGCATTATGCAAATAGTACATGGTCTTAGAAACTAGTAACTCGTGACAAAGCCTCAATCCTACACCACCATCCCTGGAGGCTCAACCGCGAGCCGCCACCGGCAACTTGCTGCAACATAAACCTTAATACACCTTGCGCCATGCACACTGCGCCCTGCACACTGCGAGCCTATCGCTGCTTTCTACCTCCCTCGTGGCCGTTACCCGCTTCTACTGCCTTCTATCGTATTCTATATGCCCTACAACTACTAGGTATTACTTGCTAGCATCTACATGTTTTCTATACCGCCAGCAAGTAGGTGCTTCCTACCTTCTGCTTGTTTTCTACCCCCGCTGCCTGCAATCTAAACGCAACCAACCTTTAGTGGAGAACATCCAACACCTCTGAAACCTCAGGGGAGGAAGACGAAATACTGAAATACCGACACCTTCCTAAGGTAAAGATTCTCATTGGGTTCGAAAACATGGAAATGTTCTTCGTTACAATTGCTTCAATTTAATTCAGTTGAATTGATTTTTAGAATTATTAAGGTTTGTACCAATTTAAAGTATTTAGAAGCTTTCAAAACCAGTTATAAACTATATTACCGCTAAAATATGTAATTCAGATTACGTAAGCAGTGATGTAATAAAAAAAGTAGATAAAATATGCATTACGGGAGCTTTTAGTCGATTTCTCGATTTTTATAATTTAATCCTGTGGTTTGTATTATTATAGACAGTTTTTTTCTAAAACCAGCCAGTGTTTTTTCCACGACAAGTCTTGTGAGCAGTTAAACAAATTTTGGATCTGAAAAAAAAAAAAAATTATTTATTAATTTTATTTTAGTAATTTGTACATTTATGTTTACAAATGACTGATTAATTTGTAACATATAAATATACTATGTTTTTTCTTGCTCGATGTGGCTCCTACACAACATCTTGAACTTTCCAATTGGGGCAGACTTAAGGTTTTCCGGCAGCGCGTTATAGTATTTCATCCCTTTTTATAGTATACTATTCTGAATATTCGCCTTGTCCTTTTTTGATAGCCTGATTTCATTGCACGTCCTTGTTTTATGATTGTGTATGTCTTGTTGTAAACAATTTTATTTGAAAAATATTTGGGTAGCAGGTTGTTTACTATTTTGTGTACAAATATCATCGTGTTCAAGGTCAACATCTGTTTCACCGTTAGCCAATTTAGTTTGTTTAACATTTCATTTACTTTTGAATATCTATTCCGTCTGAGTATTGTTCTCATTGCCCTATTTTGGAGAATTTGAAATTTATTTTGTTCTCGGTCGTTACACAGGAAAAGAATAGTTGAGCAGTAATTAAAATGTGGAGCATTAATGTAATTATAAATGGTGATTGCAGTTTTTACGGACAGTTTTTGGCGAATTTTTCCCAAAAAAGATATCTTTTTTCCCATTCTCTTTTGGGTATATTCAGCATGTTTGTTAAAGTTGAGTTTGGAATCTATTATAACTCCTAAATATTTTATATCGGTAACATTTTCAATAATTTCACCATCAATTTTGATTTTGCTTTCACTGGATGTCTTCTTATAACCAATTACCATACATTTTGTCTTTTTGTATTTAATTTAAGCTTATTTATTTTTAGCCATCTTGATACATTATCTAGTTCATTATTTAAAATATGTATTAGTTCTTCATAGTTTTCTCCAATTATATATACATATATATATATAGTGTATCATCGCCAAATAGTTGTACTTTGCATTTTGAAAATATTTTCACCATGTCATTAATATAGAGTATGAACAATAGAGGTCCAAGGACTTATCCCTGTGGTACTCCTAATTTATTTTCCATTGGTTTTGAAAATTGATTATTAATTTTTGTTACCTGTATTCGGTCGTTCAAATACTCTTTTATTAATTTAGTGGCTACAGTTGAAAAACCAATTTATTTAAGTTTTCTTATCAATATTTCTCAATCTATAGTTTCGAATGCACTTTGAAAATCCAAGAATATTGCTAAGATAAATTTATGACTATTCATTCATTCTTTCCATTCTTCAAGGTATGCTGGATGGTATTTAAGTCACTTAACGGAATGGCTCCGGCTTATTTATCAGAATTGTGTATTCCAGAAGATTCCAATTCCCGACAGTCAACCCTTAGGTCAGCAACGTCATCAGCAATCGGAAGGTTGAAGGAACCAAAGCGCACACCAGATACTAAGTTCGGTGAGCGTGCTTTTGCCGTGTCAGGACCTAAAGCCTGGAATGGACTGCCACATGATTTGAGAATGATCGCAGACTCGACAGAATTTAGGTCTAAACTTAAAACGCACCTTTTCAGACAGTCGTATCCATAATTTCAGAAACCTCCACTTTCACAGTTGACGGCAATTTTAATTTAAATTAACAAAATGTAAAAAATACTAAAAATAAAATAAAATAAATAAAAATAATAATTAAAAATAAATAAATAAAAATGATAACAACTAACAATTTGTAGGCTTTTAAGACAGTTAAAATACATTTAAATAAAAATAAAAACTATAGCAGACTTAAGATCATGCGACGACCAGTGTTTTTTGATATAGTGTCCTCTGCGTGCAGTTCTATCTTTCATAAGCATAAACTTTTTAATATAAGTGTGTTTGTTGGAAGTGACTTGCCAGGTAAGTATGTTTTGGTATCTTTTCTAAACAACAAATGTAGATCCTAGGAAATAAATTGTACAGCGCCCTTGAGGTGATTTTTCACAAAAACGGCGCTCTACAAATTATCCAATTATTATTATTATTATTATTATTAAAGATTACATTTAACGCTGTTTCACAAGAATTATTATATCTGAATCCCGATTGTTTTTGGTATAAAATATTGTGTTCATCTAAGTATTGCAATATTTGTTCTTTTATTATCACTTCAAGTACCTGTTCATATTTCGGTAAGGTATTTTCTGGTATTTTTAACCTTTGGGACCGGTATAGTGGTAGATAGTTTCCATGACTGTAGAAATTTTCCCTCTTCAATTGTTTGATTAATAATATTTAATAGAGTAGATCCAATTACTGGAAACGCATCTTTTATTAAACTAATAGTTAATCCATCTGAACAATTTTTGATTTAATTTTGTTTAAAATGTTAAATAAATATTCTGCAGTTATTTTTCTGAAGACCAATAATTCTTTGTTTGAGTTGTTATTATCATTTGTGGGGTTGACAACAATGTGAGGTATTAATTGGTTAATTTGAGTGATGCTTTCTACAAAATATTTATTAAAGCTATTAGCCATGTTTTCTTCGTTTATATCTTTTGGGAAGTTTACTATTTTTATGTCGTCTTTGTTATCGCCATGTACTAATTCTGTAATGCTTTTCCAAATTTTTTTGGGATACCCTTCTTCCGAGTTTATTTTATTTTTTTATGTACTCATTATGCGTTCTTTTATGTCTTTAGAGTATTTATTTCTCAATGTTTGTAGATATTCCAATCCATAGTACTATTAGTAAGGCGTGCTCTCTTGAAAAATGTATCTCTATCGTGCTGCATTGTGCGTAGTTATTTTGTGAACCATTTATTATTTTTTCCTTTAGGTATCTTCTGTTCTGGAACTACTTCATCAATGGATTTTTTAATGTTTAATATCATCTGGTCAGTTAATGTTATATTTCATTTGATTTATTTCATTCCAATCAATAGTCTCTAAGGTCTGAATGAAGAGTTCTTTATTGTATCTTTTGTAATTTGTAAATGTTATTACATTTGTTTCTTTACTGGAGTTTTCTCTGTCATTTATTAGAGTTTGAATCTTATTATGGTCGGTAATTTTAGGTTTATCTAATACATTAACACGTAGGTTAAATTTATTTGAGATTACCAGATCAATCAGTGTTTTAGAGGTATTAGTAATTCGTGTGAAATCTTTAACTAATTGTTTTTTCAGATGTGATCTCTCTATGTGAAAAAGTATCCGTGTGAGTTATGATCTAGTTACAAAATATACAAACCTACATACAAAATACCGCACTACGGTAATGATGAATGTATTTTTAAAACAATGTTTCTAAGAAAACTACGAGCGTAGAACATAAAATTCCAACCGATTTTAAAATGTTTTTTCTAATAAAATAAAACGGGTATGCATTGTAATCACTTGACTGGACCACGCTGAAAATGTGTGAATATTACAATTGTGGAGATATTTATGGAGTTTAATATTCCCTTGGAGGAAATATTCCCCTTCCCAAACTTAATGGAATAGAAATACTAAGAATTCAAATTTTGATAGTTCGCAACTGGGATCGCCTGTTTATAAATTTGTAATATAGGTGCTATTGGTGGTCTGTCAAACCATGAATGGTTTATTGATAGTCTAACCACAGTAAAGCATGCAGACCAATATCAAATGTCACATCTGACAGGTTAAATATAGCGGCGGGGTTGCCTTACAGTAAAAATATATATTCACTCTATTCAAAACTTCAAACAGAATAATTATTAATGAAAACATAAAAACTCCATTGAATTATATAATTGTCTGAAATAATAACATAAATGGATCCCAGTGCCTGCACATCAATCTATTCTTATGTTATTGTGTTCATGTTGTATTTTCAGTGGGTACGGCTAGCTCGTCACCAGAAAAATCATCTATGTAGCAACGGCATTACAAACTATAGACGTGTTGTAAAGATCTCAAAAGTGACGAGCGAAAGAAACGGTACTAGTCGTACTTTGGATTTAGTAGTTATAGTAGAACTTTTAGTGGGCTTAGTACTGTTGTATGGAGTACGTAACACGATAAAACTACACATGCAATAATTATACTGGAAGAAAATTATATTTGGAAGAATCTTTAAATAGAGTAAGTAACGCGTGAAGAAACAATTATAAAATTATTTTATAAGCAATAATTATTTGCCTGAAACACTCATCCACATTGAAAAATCTCCTGATAAAAGATACATGACGCCAACGGGACTTGAACCCGTGTTCTTTCGATTTCCGGTCGACAGCTCTGACCACTGAGCTATGGCGGCTTATCTCTTATCCGCGAAATAATTCAATATATACTAGTGTTTCATTCAACAATTACTGCTTGTTACATTTTTTCACCTGAAACAACCAACTTTATTTTATATGAGAAAGGCATTGTAAGTGCTAACTCTCTCACTAGAAGGTCTTGATCTTGTCTTAAACATTAGTTTACCAAAAAAAAAAAAAATTATATATGACAAATTTTGGTATTTTTCACCAAAAATGTAGACAATTTGTCTCGACGCCATCGAGATTTATTATTGGAGTTTTTTATTATTATTTTGGTGTCATATTATAAAAAAATAGTGTTTCTTCAACTTATGTGGTGTATGAACGCACTCCCGAGACTGGAGGATTTTTATATATATATTTTTATTAAATGCGCAACTACGTGAAATCTCTATCCAATTCCATAGGCGCTTTAAAACATATGGGCTAGAAATTCACTCGCTCCTATTTCCATGTAATCAATATTCTCCCAGCTAACAAGAACGACGTTTAGTTTCATGTTTGTTTTAGAACTAGCATCATTTCGCATAATATGTATCTGAAGATAAACAGAACTGCAAGCTTTGTATTCGATAAATTGAAATGAGAATACTTAATTGAATAACTTAATGAGAATAACTTAATAAATTGAAATGAGAATACTTAATACTTATATCTTTTGTAACATATAAAAATATCAGAAACTAATCATTGGACTGACAAGATAGAAAACCTAAATCTTGGTATGTCATCACTTTTTTAATGTTACTTTGGGTTAATGAAAATTATATTCCAACTACTTAATTGATGTGCTTCCCTGTTACCGAAAATTAAAAAGTTGAATTCCATAAAGCATTGAAATATCGTTATTTCTTTTAAAGTTGACATTAAACATTTAGAATAAAACACCAAATGAATGCTATTAAATGTCACAAATATCAGCCGGCATTACAAATCACGTGGGATAGGTCGTAGTTTGTAGTTCCGACGTAGACCGCACGCCCCTGGAGGGCGAGTGTCATGTTCAAATTACGAATTAAATGACACACGAATGGCGGAAACCATTCAAGCTGTCACTGGATAACCGACGGATTTTGAAAACGTCACAATTGCAGACTTTGGCATTTCACGGTTTTAATTTCCTGTTTAAAACCTTTTCATATTTCTATCACTATCAGTTGTCAGGTGCAATTATCGTTTGGGTATGTTATTAAATTTTCTCAGTCATTATACCAATCAGTCATTTTTAAACTTCTACAATCAGAACCATTATTTCCTTTAAATTTGTCAATAGGATTTAGAGTTATTTCGACAAAATTTAAATTTAAAAAATTTTCAAAACTGGACAATAAATTGTTGTGTTAAATTATTTGGACGGAAGTAATGTGTCGCAAAATTATGATGCATGCACGTATATGGTTGCAAAGCTATTATCTGTGAAGTCTTTATCTTCAATGATGAAAGCATTGTAATTCAAATGCCTACCTGCGTATAGTTAATTATTCGCATACAAGCCGAATTGCTATTAAGTTATCTGCATGGATATACCAATTAACTCGTCATGTAAGGCCGTGTATGCGATCCGAGCCTAGTGCCAGCCTCATATGTCCCTCGTTAACTATTCAACTGAGGTAAAGCGTATTTGTAATTGGGGGGTCATTTATTGCAGGAGTTCGGTGTGGTGTGGGGCTGACGTCACGGGGGGCGACGTCAAGTTGTAGAAACAGCCCTAATTGCAGTGTGGCGTCCTTTGCCGCCATTACGCTAATGAGCGGGAACGGGCTTTGTTTTGACCTCATAATTAGAGTCGCCTGGTAGTTTTTCAACGACAATGTGTAGGAGCGTTTCATTCTTGCCTCACAGTGTTGTATCACACCTTGAGTCGTACAGCTGAATCAGAACAAAATAATGGCTTTCGTGAGGTTGTTAATAATCTTAGCTTAAATTTTTCAGACCGCGTCCAAAGAAATTGATCCACCAGCCTTTTTGCTTGATTAAAAAAAACCTTGAAATTCATCTTCTCCTTATCCTCGAAATAAGATTTTTTAAGGAATTTTATTTATTTTAAGTTTAGTGAAAGCAAAAAACACTCCCAAATTCCGAATAACTTTACGATATTTTTAAATCACTTAATACCCCATTACAGTAAGGGGAAAATGCTTCTTGTATCGTAATGGAGGATATGGCTAGGCGAGGGATTGAACTCATTACGCTGCACTTTGACGCCAAACGCGATGTCAACTCATCTATTGACTTGTCGATTTTACAAATTATTGCGTATTGCTCATTTAACATCCGAAAATAAATATTATTAAAAATTATGTTGTTTATAATTTTAAATAGAATAGCAAATTTAAATTACATATATATACATATGTTTTTATTCCAAATTCATTGAACAATTTAATAACGAACGAATACATTTATAAATTAAACATCATGGTTTATATATATATCTATATTCCATATTAACGCTTTCAAAAAACCTTATGTTTGATTACAGAAAGATCTTTCGGAAAGTAGTCTTAAATCGCATACAATAGACACGATTTCCAATTACATAACATATTTAAACTTCATCAAAAAGGCTTAACTGGATAATTCATAACCATCAACTTTTACAGAATATCTTTATAAGCAAAAGTTCTGTGCCTTATATTATGTTAAAACTTACGAAATTCAAAATAAGACTTCGTAAATCAAGAACTCCCCTCACCAAAATTTTACAATCCTTACTTGGAACAAAATTAAAATTTATTCGAATTTTCCTTTTTGTTATTTTTTATCTCACTTTGTTTTATTTGGGAAACATTGTAATCCTTTCCTCGAACAGTAAAATCCTTTTTGTCAAATTATTTAGCTGAACTCCTAATACCATTTAATTCACTTTAACTTTCCGCCATACACAGAGAACTCCGGGCGTATTTTGAAAAGTCAAATCCCTCATGTGTGCTTAAGCCTTAAAATCAAACAACTCAACAAAAAGTTTCATTTTGTCATTAATCTGGAGTTTAACTAGAACAATATTTGTACGAGCCGAACTTTAGACCAAAGTTTAGGGAAAGATACCCAAGTATATATTCTGGGAGAGGTTTGTGTTTTCTTTTTGATTGTAATAAGCAAATTGGAGAAGTTTTAATAGAGATAGTACTATCAAATGCGTAACATTGAAAAATACAATCCATTTCGCTGGACTTTTTTTGCTGGGAGAACGGGTACATTTTATAAATATACACAACCGTAGGCCGTTTTATGAATGAAACATACTTGAGAAAAAATCGCAACCCAGGAACTTTTTTGTATATGTAGTGTATTATAGTGTAGAAACCAATGGTTATATCGCTAAAACAAACAAGTTAAGTATAAAAAATGATTCATATGATTTTTAATAAAAAAATTACAGTGCATGGATTTTTTTAATATAAACGTTTTCATTGGTAGATAAAATTTAGGTTTGTATCAAATATCACCACAGCGACAGTGTATCAATGTTTTGAATCACCAACCTGGAGCTAACGACATATTTTATGTTTATTGTGTATGTGTCACCAATTATGTAAAAAACATATTAATTAAATGGAAAAATTGCATGAAGCAGAATAACTTAATATTAATAATATTCACGTAGGTATATCATAATATGTTTGCTATTGACACCTCACAAACGTTGAACAAATAAAAACTGAATGTAAAATTATCGTTTTCAAAATATTTTAGATTGTATTTCTGTTATCTGCATAAAATCGTCCATTTTCTTTAACTGCCGCTCGTCCACATCACTCACGGCATTACGGTATTACGGCATTACGCCACGAGTAGGTTCCCCTACAACAACTAGGGCGATATATTAGGCGAGTGTGATGGGGCTCAGATCGCACGCCGGCAATAAAAATGGATACTGGGAACCATTGCAATAGGCCCGTTAAGGCAACAATAAAAGACCACTTTATTCATGCATTTTCAACCCTACAAAGACAAAACTATTCAGATTTTGTTATTTCTGGCGCTTTCGTTAATTAAGTTCCAATCTAATTTGGTAGAAATTAAAGCGAAATGTTGTTAGTAGTGACGTGAAATGTTATTTTTTATGGTGCGCTGAATTTTAACAGTATATAAAAAGTATAATCACCAACATTTTTTTTTTTTTTTATTTATATGTACATGTTACATGATTAATACGTGTATTTTGAAAAGATACATTAGAGCTTCATACTAGGCAGCTGCCTGTTTCATGGTGCCCAATGGAGGAATGGTTAGTTTGAATTTAAGTCTAGTGTAAACATATTTTGGTAGAATTATAAAAAAAATTTGAAAATTGGTAAAATAATGTTTTCAATAACTCACAAAGTTTTCTATAAAATAAACACAAACATATAAAGTAGTACACATATGCACATACATACATACACATGCACACGCAAGTATATATACATACATACATACACATGCACACGCAAGTATATATACATACATACATGCATGTATGCATATACATACATATACACAACATACATATACTTACATACATGTATCTTATTCCTCACATATGTAAACAATATAATATACACCTCTATCTGAGTACGAGAAGCAGGTTACTGACACTATCCCACTCACTCATCAAGAAATCCCCAAGCGCCTTCCTGAAACTGTCGTATTTGGCAATTGACTTTATTTCTATTGGTAAATGGTTGAAGATTTTAGGAGAAAGAAAATTAAATTGTGACTGCGCCATTGAGGTTCTTGTTGTTGGAATAGTAAAGTTGGATTGGTTGGAATATCTTGTGTTATAGGTTGATTCAATTTTTTTTTTCGTATGTTTGAATTTGTAGTAGGAGGATAAGTGTTTGATGTATAGGAATTTTATATTTAGTACTTTGAAGTCCTTAAATACGTCCTTCGTGGGTTGAATGTAGTGTACTTTGTGGATTGTCCACATAATCAATTTTTGAGCTTTAATTAATGTATCTAATATAGTTTTAGAGCATCTACCCCAGACCGCTAGACCGTAAGATATAATGGATTGACATAGGGTAAAGTATACCGTCTTTAGTGTGTTTATATTTAGAATATTTCGTAATGATCTGGAGAAATACGTCAATTTCCGAATACGGTTTATAATATTGATTACTTGATCTTCCCACAGGAGTTTATTGTCAATTATTACACCCAAATGTTTAATGGAATCTATTCGTTCCAGTGGGTTCCATTGACAACTAGAGATATCTCTAGAAGAGTGTGTTTATAGAATATGATTGGTTGAAGGTTGACCTTGAATGTTAAGACTGTAGGTTAGATATTTCGTTTTGGTTATGTTTAATGTTAGTAGATTATTATTTAACCATTAATAATAATTTGTTAAGAAATAAATTTTTAAAAGGTCTGTATTATAGCGTTGTACGTTCACGTTTAAATTACTTGATTTAAATCTGTAGAAATATATAAATATATAAAAAATAAATATGGAAACAAAACATAAACTTGATAACCGTAAATAAAATTCTTTTGTGAACTTGAAGGTCACCCTAAAAATAATAAAATTAAAAAAAAAATATTTTTCAGCTCAACTATAAGTACCCATACACCTCTGTATTTAATTTAATATGTTTTTACTAACCCTGATGAACGTTCGGGTTGAACTGAAACCGGTTGGTTAGAAATATATTCAATAAAGTGGAATTCAAACAAAGTTATTTTATTTTAATTATTATTAAAAAAATGTGTTCTTTTTATAGCGATTTTAAAAAATTTGAGACGCTGGTGTGGGTACCGGCACCAGGGAACCATTTGTTGGAAAACCAACATCTATGCTAAAGGTCATCCCAAGTGGTTCGCCACGTTTGGTAACATAGAAGGGGTGGCCGGGTTTACTGGCTAAGGTTTGTCCGGGACATCAACTGCGTGGCAGGCCAGATCGCGAGAGACCTGTTGAGGGTCCAGCTCTTTCTCGAAACATAGCCATGCACCGCAGTGGGAGGGATGGATTCATTCGTCCGTCACTCCTGGAAAAACTAACCCTCATATTCCTACCTACTTCTCATGCCATTTTCCTTCTCAGAACTTTATCTCCTTCCTTCCTTAAAAATACCCTAAGGTGACATAGGCCATGAGTGGAATTATTTTCCATGGGGCGATCTATAAGGAGCTTGTAAAAAAAAAAATTCTCTTCATCCAAATCACACAAACATTTCGGCATTTGAAGGGTGAACGAAAATGGCCGATTTTCCGATACAAACGGTCCAACAGGACTAAGGCCAAAAAGCGGCACAATATTTGGCCGGGGAGACCAATTTTGTTTATCAGACATCGTTTTATATTGGGACTCTGCGCGGGCTGCGGAGGCCATAATTCTCCTGGCGTCGAAAAAATTGCAAGCGATGCCATTTCCCTCGTTTAAAATTTTATTGCATCAAATTTAAAATTATTGTACAGGATGCTAGACAGCTAAAGAAACCGAAACCTCTATAACGTAATACATATAAAACTCTACTTATCAATATTTTAGTTACTATTTTATTTACATTTTTAAAATACGCTTAATTACTAAAAATGTTTTTTTTTATTTATTTTTTTTTATTACAAAATTTTTGATACATATACAATTCAGGTACATACATAGTAATATAGAATGAAAGAGTAACAAAAAAATTGCACAAAGGCGAAGCCAGAGCGTGGGTATTATAGTGTAAGGATAAAACAGTGGTGTGTAAAATATTTTTTTTTTAAACTTGTAAAAAGAATCTATAGAGATCAATGTGATTGGTTTTTTTTTACAGAAACAGAAACACACACAAACACACCCTCACACACACACACACACACACACACACCTACACACAAAACATAGATGCATGTATACTTCTTTGATTTACAGAAATTTATCTTTAATTTACAGAAAGACATGTGGTATTTTAGTTATTTAGAAACAGATAGCTTAAATTATAGAAAAAAGTTACTCGCTTCGAAATTATTTCTTATCCAACTTTTAACAATTATGAACGTGTAAAACAATTTAATATTTCATTTAAACTTTAACTGTCGCTGAATGAAAGCACACATATTGTTTTGTAATAAAAATAAAATGTTATTTAAAGTTATACATCATTTTATTTACACCATAAATAATGTGAATTTTAGATATGATCCAGGTCTTCAACTTCAGCACGGCCTCGAGGCTCTCGAATATGAATCTGGAGGTCGCAGATTCAAACTCCTGCATGAGCAAGTAAGTTTTGTTATTTCAAAATTATAAATCATATTATAATTTACAAAAAATTATTATTGTAGCGATGAAAGGCCTCCTTTTATTGATACGTTGCTCCAAATGGCTTTAGCCGTGTTTGGTGACCAGATCTGAATAGCTAGATACTTTCCCAACCTTCACTACTCCATATCCTTCCCAAAACTTTCAGCCTCAAAACACAACCAAATTGGAGATGACATTGTCACGTTGTCTTCAGATGGTTTATATGTGATATCGACAAAAAAATAAAATAATTTAAAATTGAGAAAAATGTAACATTATTGAGGTAGGATCCCGTTTCACTTTGACTCAATTGATTAATTTCCGTGTTCACTTAAAACCATTTTAGATGTCAAATGTCAATATTACATTCGTTATTTAATGAAAAGACTTTGTGCCATCAATCACGTTGCAGTATTCAATCACATGACAAACGTAAATCACTTTTGACTGCAAATTGGAAGTGACGCGTGACTTGTAAATAATCAGCTTTGATGTGAATGACACAATCCACATAACAGGTGTGCGCTACTGTCACCTGCAAAAATCTATTCTCTTAGATTCCCGTGGTGTCTGATATTATCACCAACGATCAAACTCGAATGTGCAACAGCATTATGGGTAATATTGCATATCACAATACCATATGCCGGCATAAAATATTACGTTATTAATAATAATAATAATAATAATAATTGGATAATTTTTATAGCGCCGTTTTTGTGAAAAATCACCTCAAGGGCGCTGTACAATTTATTTCCTAGGATCTACATTTGTTATTTAGACCAACTGTGCCAGCACGAGGTTCGTCATCCGTTCAGGCATGTGTCTGCCGCCAATATAGCGCTGACATGTGTCTGCTGCCAATAAAGATCGCTGACACAACATCCTCCCATAGACAACAAACCTTGGCAGCACCGCTGTGACGCTCGACGAAGACAGCAGATGGAGACTCTGCTGCAAGAGTCCTAGGTAGCGAAGGAACTGTACCAGCTGCTGCAGGGAGAGAGACTACCCCGTCCACCAAATGTGCCAGCACGAGGCTCGTCATCCGTTCAGGCATGTGTCCGCCGCTAATATAGCGCTGACATGTGTCTGCTGCCAATAAAGAGCGCCGACACAACATCCTCACATAGATAACAGACCTTGGCGGCACCGCTGTGCAAAATCACCTCATCCTAGTTTACCTTAGTCTCTCCAGTCACCTCCCAGCCTTTCATGCCACCTAGTGCATCCTCTCGACCCTTTCAGACTCCTTCCTGGCTCCAATACATTCTTTCTATTGTCGTGATCCGACGATTTCACACCTCTGTCTCAGACCCTTAGGGCTCGCTTATCGCAGGCTATCATAAGCAAAATATTGAACCAAAGTCAAAGTGAAGTTTATGTGTGTCATCTGTAACAAAATACATAAACAAAAACAGAAAATAAAAACAAAAAATTTAAACAAAATATGGCTTATCTGTCCTCCAGGCAGACATCCTCGGTTGAAAAGGTCCCGTAAATCCCGACACCACTTGACACTTGAGTCAGGTATAAAATCTTCGACTGCATTGAGAAATCTTTGTTCTAGCTTCACTTTTAAAATTTAATCGGTTTAAAATGCTATAATAATTGCAAATTCCGGCTAAACGGTAGAAGTTACGCGCATTTCGTGAAATAAGAAGGTAAGCACTATATAAAACACGGATGCTGAACAATTTTCAGCGATCTCTTAACAAGGGAAACCTTGTTAAGAGATCGCTGAAAATGTGTTTATATATAAAATATCTCTTTTATTGTTTGAAGTATTTTTGCAAAAAAAAATTATTTAATTTTTTTAATTTTCTTGTATTCATTATTTGATATTATTTTATCATTTATTTGACAGCCAACATCTTTTCTAAAGGTCACCCCAAGTGGTTCGCTACGTTTGTTGTCTTGGCAGGGGTTCCCGGGTTCATCGGGTGAGGCGTGTTCTGAATGCGCCTTCCTACCAGCTGCGTGGAGTACCAGATCGGGAGAGGTTGGTTTGGGGAGACCCTTTGACCTCTCCAACTTGTCTCTTGACCCATGGCCTTGCGCCACAGTGGGAGGGTTATATTCATACGTCCGTCACTCCTGGACACACTGACCCCTAGATTCCTACCCAACCCTCATACTTTTCACCTTCCCAGAACTTCCCCTCCTTCCTTTCCTTAAAAAGAACCATCCACACAGCATCCCAAAAGATGACATAGGCCCTTAGGGAAATTAATTTTCTGGGGGGCTTCCTGTGTGGGGTACCTACACTTTAAAAAAAAGTAGGTTCTATAAAAAAATTGGTAGATATTTATATATATATATATCGGTCTCCTATATATGTATAGGTATATATACATCCTATATATATATTTTTTTTTATTACTTTTTTTTATTACATATTATTATTCTACTACTCCATAAGTTGAGCTCCAGTACCTCGTGTTTATGGGAGGAGTATTTATCTTTAGTTCTAATGATTTTTTAAACAATAATCAAAAACTTATGATATAAATACAAACATAATATTAACATAGGTACACAAATTAGAAAAGTATGTTTTTAAAGATGATCAAAATAATATATCTTTTTATAAATTAATTAAGCGTGAGGAAATTAAGGGTACAATATATATGAGACCGGAGACCATAATTTTATTTACATTTTGCACTCAAAATAAGGCTATGAATCACTAGTTTAAGAGAGTTAGGTACTTGTAAATACCCTGTACATGAATGCATGTTATGATTGTAACGTTAAAAAAACAAATAACGGTTTTATTTTAATCAAATTAAATCCACCATTTTAATAATATTTTTCAATAAAATATATGTCTAGATCCGTTAAAAGATTCACACTTGTGTGACGAAGTATCACAAATAAAAAATATATAAAAAACAAAACATAAATATCCCGGAAATGGCACTAAAATATCTTGTCGCTTAATTACAATAAATAAGCATTTCAGCTTCATCAATTTAATTGTGGATCCTGATGATGCTTGTGTTAAGCGAAACCGGTCGATCGTCATAAATTAAATAAATTCGTTATTATAAACAAAGTTTTATTTTATTAAAAACAATAATTATTTGCCTGAAACACAAATATAAATTGAAAAAATCTTCCGAGAAAAAATAAATGCCGCCGATGGGAATTGGGATGGGATGGAAATAGTTGCAAAATTACTTGGTGAAACCATTTTAATTATAGGTATGATAATTAAATACTTTGCATGCACTTATTATAATAATTATTTAATTAACCTAATTAATCATTAATTAGACTTATAATTGACTAACTTTTAATTGATCAACTTATAATTGCTTGACTTAGAATTGACTAACTTATAGTTGATTATTACTAAGATTTAATCTTTATTACTAATTTATTCGCAACCGTGACGTTGTGACGTTCGCGTACAACGGTATGATTTTCTTTGGTTTTTGTTTACTCTGAGATCCCCAAATAGAAATCTTTTAGCTTCCTTATAAATACTATTCTCAGTTTCATTGATTGATTCATGATGTAATAGTACACTATTACATCATAAAATATGTGTGATTAAATTTTTTCATATTTCAAGAAGTTTTATTAAAACTGTTTGGGTACAATTTTCATCCAACAAAAAATCCATATTTTTGCTTTTGCTTCGGAATTCTTAATACTTCAGCTCCATGTCACAGGTGTCAGCAAGGTTTTTAAAATGCTCGTTCCCCAACTTTACCCTGAAGACTTAACCTTATGATGATGAGTATTTTTCTCGTAATAGTACAGACTGTCAGCATTTAGTTTTGGTACTACAATCAGTAGAATTTGTAAAATACGCTGCAGTCAACAAAGCTATCTGGCTAAGTCTGACTTACTGCGTTTTTTGCAGTGTGACTGCGCAATTTATGAGTGTTGATTGTGCTTCGTTAGTCGCTGTTTTATTTGATAGCTTTCCTTTTTAGGTACGAGGCTGTAATCTACATCTATATTGCAACGGATTGCAGAATAAAAGCATGGGGACATGCACGGTACTTGTAAGTAGTACTGGAAACGTAGATTGTGGAAGCAATCATTAGATTTTTTCTTTATGTATGTTTTACTATGTGAATATTATATCACAAGTTTTTTACGGGTAGTATTCAGAAGGACTTTGAATAGTAGATAAATTTGTTGGACCAAACAAAGGGGAAAGCAAATGAGAGGGCGAATATTAAAGATTGGATGTATCAGATCGTATAATAAGGAAGTTGAGTCCATTTTTTTTATTTTTTTTTATCAATGTTCGCATTCAAACTTAAATACTGGTATTTTTTTTTTTTTTTTAAAGTTTGTTTTCATAATTAAATTAATTCTCAAAGTTTAAATTTTATTAAGCCCGCCAAAACGAGCGGAATCCGAGCGGTAAGAGGCGGGGTGTGGTGTGACGTCATTAGAACTGTGAAAACCACGTCGCATAAGCATTTTGTATCGAAAAATTTGTAATTCTTCAACAAGGAATTCCAGTAATTTTTTTACCAATGTTAACCGTCTATTAGAATTGATGTTATTAAAAAAAAAAGAAAATTGATTAAGATTTCATAGTTAAATTAATATTTTAAGTTAGAATATTTGCTTTTCTCGCCCAGTACGGTACTTGTACGGTATTGCCGTCGCTACTTGTTGACGTTCCCCGCGCGAATTCAGGACCACCGCGCAGAAAAGTAAAGACCAATAGTAAAATAACGGTTTACAGCCCAGTTCACTGTTTGACTTTTCTGGGCGGCCGGCGGCCTGAAGTGTATCACATGCTATGTGACATGTATAATAATAAAAACTTCTAAGTTATGCAATAAACAACATATTAATTATAAAGCACTCTACGAATATGTATCTTTAGAAATCCATTTCATATAATAATAACAACAAATACGTACATATATTTGACAAACCCAAATAAATCTTTGGCCTATACACCTCTCTCATCTAAACCGACCATCTCTCATGTAATAGAAAGAGATGCACCATAGGTGATCTGTTGTACGTACAATCACGACACATGTGACGTCAGAATTCTTTCGACCAATCGTGGAGCGTATATAGTCAATTGCTATTCAATGCTTTTTCAAGAACGTTTAACTAATTCTAAGAATAATAATATATAAATATATTTATATATTTAGAATCGATATTTTTTGATCTACATGAACATATTTTTTATAAGTCAAAATATTTTTCACTCAACTTCCTTATTACATATAGTTAAAAGCAGTGGCGGTTTTCTCTAAAGTGCGTTTGTGCGGCGAACCCCCATTAAAAAGATGAGAAAATAAAACAAACTTGTTTTATAATAATATAAGCACATTATACATAGCACGCTATTAAAATTTCGCCTTCAAAACCCGCGCCACCGAAAAATACGATACCTATTCCAAGTTTGTGCGAGTTGAAATCCAAACTCTTCATACAAAAGAATCTTAGCCGGTACAGACCCTATGATGGTGACATATACAAAATTTGGTCTTTCTTTGCAAAATTAAGACAAAGTGTGTGCGTCGAACACGCGTTATGATATCACGTGACCTCCGAACATTGACGAATGTAACCGAAGAAACCCGAGAACGCGGACTGACCGGCCGACGTTTGACCTTTGAACCATAGGGATGCAAGTTAAGTGTTATTTTTTATGTTATATTATGGTATTTAACTATGTAGTCATTTTTGTACTAGTTAATTAATTAACTAATTGTGTCTAGTGTAAAGTGATTTAAAAACAATAATATGTAGGTACCCCTCTCACTAACTTTATTTAAGTTGTGTGACTGCTGCCGTATTCGACTATTTGACGAAGGACAACAGTAAGTAAATTTGAATTAGATATGTTTATCTTCTCTTGAATTTCTGAACCCCCTGTTAAAAAGACCACGAACCGCCACTGGTTAAAAGCGATACTCAGTAGAAATCTTTACAGATTAAAATTGTTGAAAAATTTTCAAGTTAATTTACGAATTTTGAATGAATCATTGTTACTATAATATGTATTGAACATGTACATGTTATTATACTAAGATCAACTATTGGTTTTTGTTGTGCACCGTGGGCAGATAGGTAATCACCGAGGAAACAAAAAAAAAACAAAAACAAGGGAAGAATTCCTTAAACAGCCTACGGACAAACATGTTAATTAAGAGGAAACTCGAAATTACAAAAAAAAAATACAAGAAGAAAGAGTTGTCCAAGATGGATAAACTCACAAACAACGATTGATTCTGCTGCAAAATGTGGTCAATATATCAATATAAAAGAAATAAATATGAAAACAAGAAGTTCTCGAACTGTAGCAAAATCACCATAATCCGCCTGATGTTAACAGAATATGTATGGGTTGTTTCCAATCTTAACACAAAACGAGAAATTTTTCTTTACCCAAACAAGATTAAAATCAAATCATGGGCAAACTACATTAATCCGATTGTTTCCCGATCTTAATCTATCTGTATCTCCGAAAATCGTCCACTGCTAACTCAATTCGGTTTGAAAAAAATCGTTAAGAGATATTTATTAGTGGGGGTGGTGGATCGTGGTACATTTGGTTGCGTATGCTCTCTGCTCTCTGCTGTCTGCTCTCTCCCACTCGTCGATACCAATCCCTAAATAATGATGATGACTATAAAGTCTACAGGGTGGACTCCGGAATCTACAGACATCTCAAATTTGTCAGTGTGACCGCAGACCCGACTGCCTTTAAAAACTTTCGCAAATAAATGTTTTTATAGAAAGTATTATCAGAATAAATTTCTTTAAAAATAACGCTAATCTAAAGTTTCATGAATATCTCAGTTTCTTTAATTACCTTTAAGCGATCTTTATTAATTGATCTGAAAGAAATTCATCTTGTGTACTCAAAGTTGAGAAGTCAGATATGAGGTAGTTTGGTGAGGTGATTTGTATGAATATATATGTAGGTGTTTCAATATTTAAAATTAATTTAATAGCCAATGGTAGATATAACAATAATTTCACAAATATTGTGTTTTACTCATCTGATGAGATTCAGTTTCGAAGTCAACCTTCGCATTTTTTTTTCCGGAAGTTCCTACTGAGTTCTTTACAAAATCTTACTTATCTTGGTTAACAACCAATGAGGGATGAGGGATTTTGATGAAGGATTTAAATTTTCAATGTATTTGGTATTTATCTTTTGATGTAGTTATGCTTTATGACATTTTTTTGAACGTTTACCATGATTTTTTCTTTCATTTAGTTTCTGTTTTGATTTCGATCGATCTTCCTTACACGGAGAAAAATTAGTATTGTTAATTTATTAAAATCCTGTCAAAAACGTTTTGGCGATCCATTTGCTGATAAAATATTGGTAAATTCATTATATAACGGAACACGTGCTCATGCAGGTGTTATTTTCCTGATAAATATAATGTGTTCTGCCATCCCCGCAACACCTTCGCGTTTTACTGACACTGTTTTATGAAATTTATCAACTCATTTTTGCAGTCCCGTTTTTAACAATAATACGAATAAATTGACCACAATTTTAACAAATTAGCAATATTTCGTATCAATAAGTTCTTTCCGTGTAAATTTTTTTGCTATCCAGCATTCTATAAACAACTTTTATGAGCCATTTATTAGTGTCATCGTAGCCTTTATTAGTGTCATCGTAGATAACCTCTTCTCACTAATACTAAACCAATTGCTTTCATACATACAAATATTTCTACTACAAATTTATTTCAATGTGACAAATTTTAATCATATCTTATCTCCGTAAGAAGCGGGGTGCCCTCCACGTCAAGATTTTTCCTTCTGGGCGGGTCTTTTAGGTCGCATAGCGGAGCGGTATAAATAATGCATGGAGATACGCCCATACGGCCGGCCCGCCCACAGAGCCTATAGTGGGCGTACGCCACTGCGGAATACTAAACCGATGTGTCATCTCCGCCGCTGGCATTCTTATTCCCCGCCAGCCGCTAGGGAGATAAAAATACCCGGACTTGGCCCCGGCACCAGATGGAACTTATTATTGTGGGTACCTACGCCACTGGAGACATGACTACTGATGTATACCAACGAATTTTGGATACAACGTGCACATCTTATATACTTACATTAGTTCGTAATACTTTAATAATGCTATTTAATGTAGACAGGTAGAAAAAAGATATAACATTAAACTGTAAAGATTGAGAAAGAAGAAAATAATAAGAACATCAAAAATTACTTACTTACAAGACCAGAAAACTGAATGCCATATAAAAATACAAAATATTTTTTATGGAATCCATGTGCAGAAAACAGCAGGATAAAGCCATACCATATATGACGGCCGGCGTGGTCTAGTGGTATACGCTTTTGACTACAGATCCGAAGGTCGCGGGTTCGAACCCGGCGTGCGCAAATAAATTTTATTTGATTAATTTGTGTTATTTCACAATTAATTAATTAAAAATAATATATAGTATATTTGCGGCACTTTCCAGAGTGGAAGATACTCTCAGTATCGCCCTGGTGTAAGACCACCATTCAGAATTGAAACGTTGCTTGAAATGGCTTTAGCCGTGTTTGGTGACCAGATATGAATAGCCAGGTACTTCCCCACCTTCCTCTTCCCCATCTCCCTCCCCTCCCCAATACCCTCAGCCTCACAACATACCCCAATTGGGGATGCCATAGTCTCACTGGCTCCAGACGGGAGCAGTTGGGACTCTTGTGCGGTATTACTGTAAAAAAAAAAAAAAAAAATACCGCACGTTTTTTAGATCTTCACTAATACCATTATAAAGCCTTTACCATTATCTAAATACGCAAGGTTGTGTGTGTGTGTTTATGTATTTATTTAAATTTTGCTGTTCGAAATTGGTACCCCAAAATCAATTTAATTACCATCTCATACCCAAGGGTCTTATAAATGTGTAAACTATATGTCATAAATTTTTCACGTGTTATTTCTGGCGGTGTTTTCAGAATATACGTTAAAAGAAATTGTAATTTATTTCTTCTATGGAGTGCATGTTTCAGTTCGTACTTATTTCTGTTGGTAAATATTGATCGTCTTATTTTTTCAATCAACTTAATACTGGTAATTTTTTCTTTTAAATTTGATTACTTTTACCGCAAGCAATTAATACTCAGTACCTATTTATTTATTTAAATGGGTACATAGTTATGTATGTCTTAATACAAAGATATTAGAAGAACGAGATGTGCTATGAGCAGTTCATACTGTGTGGAATTGTTTTGCTGAGTGTCGCCGGCTTTGTTCACCAATACTACTGCACACCTTCGCTTACGCTAAGGTATCCGCACTAATACATAGAACAGATTTCTGTGCGTACACGTCCCGATACCGTTCAAAGTACCCTAATTAGGTAGTACTCCGCCTACGGTCCGGCGGCCAACATAGCATATCTCGTTCTTCTAATATCTTTGTCTTAATACAATCCTTATACACACGTATTATACGAATAATTCAATCACATATTTTGGAAATTTAAGTTTAAATTTGTTTACGTTTTCTTCTAATTTTATTTCTTCCAGTAAGTCACCAAATATCTTCAACTTTCCGTACATCAACAACATTTGACTCTGAGTTTTTATTCTGAATGGGAGTCTTATTTCATTTATTTTCCTCGTCTCATAATATGTAGCTTTGTGTGCAGATTTTAATTTTTTCATAGAAATTCAATTGATGTGTAGACATTAATTATTTTGTAGATTCAAAATAAAGGTTTGGAAATAAATAATGTTTAATTCTGAAGATATTAAACTTCTCTAACATTTCCTTGATTTTCGTACAGCTAATTTGTAGCATTGTCATTTATTTCATTAATCCATCATTGGCTTAGAATAAAAAGCTACCACAGTGATAAACTTGTGGTACAATGGTTGAGTTGTATACATTTTACACATTTATCAACATGTAAGTAATTAATAACAAATGAAAAATAAAATAAATAAACAATAACAAAGATTTACTCCAAATTCCTGTAATGCATAGGGGCCGTTCAAGTATTACGTAAGCAGATTTATTACAATTATTTACCCCCTCTTCCCCCTGGTCACCAAAAGTAAGCAAAGCTCTTACCCCCCCCCCTTCTAATGCTTACGTAAAAATTGGTACCTATATGCATTTTTCTGTTAATGTATTCTGTTTTTTAAGCGAGTACCTGCTGACGTAATCGCTATCTCGACCCCCCCACCCCCCCATTTCATCAAAAATAAGAAAAGCAAAGACCCCCCTGCCCCCCTATAGTGCTTACATAATACTTGAACGGCCCCATACTACTTTCGGTAAAAGAAATTTCAGGTACATTACAACAAGATTGTACAATTACTCTTTCAGATAACATCAAAAAATGTGATACTCAAACAAATTTTGATAAAAAGTAATAATAGGGCCTTTACCGGTGCCCTCACCCAAATTCAAAATTATTGATCTAACAAAAATATTGAGCGATTATATTATAATGTAAGTGTAGGTATGTATTTAAATTAACTTTTAAAATGACTGCCTCAACCCAGGCTAGCCGATAGCCTAGTGAGGCAGATTATGAGAAACATCAACTTTATCTATTTGCTAACATGTATTCTTAGTTGTTACAAATTTCAACAACTAAGAACAAATTAACGTTTAAGTTTATTTAAAAACGTTTATACAGGTGGGTAACCAAGTATTATGACGCCATTTTCTACCTATTTTTCCCCCCCTTATTATTAATGAAGTACTATTTCACTGAATTATCTATTTTTTTTATTTTTGTGAGTTTTTCGATAAGAATAAATACGTCAGCAAATAATTGCTCAGTAAAATAGGTTTTATTGGGTTTTCCATATAACCTTACAAAAAGTCGTGTAAAAATATCTTCGTATAGTTACCGAAAACATGAAAGTAATATCATTAGTTGATGACATGTCGTGTTTTTTCACGACGATGTCCTTTTTTTGATGAGATGAGAAGAAAAACTCGTTAGCTGATGATTTTAACATTCCGATTTGTCCGTTTTAAGCTGCGAGCAAATAATTTAGGATTATCTTTTTAATATGAGATTCAACGATAAATAATGACTGACCTTTAAGTTATTAAATGAAGAGACAGTTAAAAAAATATTCAGCTTTTTCCGATGATCATTTCACACCATAAATTTTTCTGAATAATGATCTACTGTTAATAGTTGGATTTTTTGCAGGCAAAATTTTTTCATTACCCGTGTGACCAGAATCAAAAGGATTCTGAAAAACTTTTTTTTTTAACAAATTCCCAAATTTCCAACATTAGATACCATGATTCTACTGGGTTTAGGCAGTTTGGACGGAGTCTAAGAGAAATCAAAAGTTCATATCGGTATCATCCTGGTGACATTGGATTGTTGTGTGAAAGGATTTTAGACCGTAATAGTAATTTTATTTGGTTAGCATCATAAAAAATCTTTAAAAAATAAACCAATCGAAGGTTTCCTTTTAAGTGTTATTAATTATATCTGAGTAGCCTGGAACTCCCTTCGCTCTTTTAATTAAGCCCCGCTTAACCAATTTCTACCAATCGGTATCAAGTTTATAACAAGTTTCTCGTTCACTCCTTAAGTTTTTAAGTTCCAAAAAAAAAATGTAATTTTTGAAGATAATATCTATACATTGGTTATGCCGAAACCTTGACTATATGAAATTCCCTCGATAGAAAAAAATCACAAAGTAATCCCCGAAAATAATTAAAAACACATTTTGTTCTGTTATTTAATGTTTTATAGGCACAAAAAAATTCACAGTGTATCTTTAAATGCAACCAAAGCATTTGTCGAGAAGTTTTGATCTATTTCAAACTTGTCGTGTTTTATTAAATATTTTCACCATTTTCGCTTAATGTTTATCGTTTTTTTTAATATTGGCTCGTATTTACATATCTCTCTTTCAAACCATATTTGTACGCTTATTACGGGGCCTTAAGCATAACCTAATTTGTGTGGTATGGTTTCACCGCCTGCGGTGTTTGATAATGTCCTATTCACAAAATTTTACACACTTATTAATAAAATTAAAAAATTATGCTCTCCTTTAACACATACTGTATAAATGTAGTTTATTCATTTAATCGTTCTACATAATCTACATTTCATTGTTTATTCTTAAATCACGTTTGTCCAGCGCGTCCCCTGCAATATCTCCGCCAGAGAGTCCTGATATGAGAAATTCCTCGTGTGATCCCACAGTTCCTCGCAGAGCTCGTATAACCAAACATCTCCCGCACAACAAGCAGCTTCTGCCGGGAATATTTATTGTTTGCATATTTTGTATTGAGCTCACGTTTCATCAGTAACTCGCGCGAGCCACTTTTCGAGTTTTTCGAGATAACGTGCCAATCGAGAAGTCGAACCAAACTGGCTAAATTGTCAAAAATTTGCATTTAAGCGGTCTGTTTACGTACTCCGGCGAGTTTCACGGTCCAACTTAGAAACAATTTGTTTGTTCTTAAAATCGACTTAGGCGAGGGGCCACTTGAAAAACGCGCTCCGCGAAAAAAACTCGAAAAAGCACTTGGGCCGATAAATAAAAATTCTTCAGAAACGTTCGAAGTTCAAACTGTTATTAAGTTTCGACGGAGAATATTAAGTTTTGCTTTAGTTTAAAAATACGCTCTCTGTTAAGTGTATTCTTTTCCGCAAGCCGAAGTCTGGCGAGAAATTTTAGCCCTTTAGCCTGAGTTTCAGAATTTATGCAAATTTATTGACGATGGCGAAAACTTTGGATTTAAATTTGAATGCGAATATTTTTAAAAATTATAATAATATTCTATAGACCAAAACTCGCGGCGTAACGAAATCAGCTAATAAAATTCATATTTAAAAATACTAACACCATTTAATATATATTTTTGAACAGCGTTCTTGATATGATTTTTCACGACAACGGTGCTGTATAAATTAGCCAAATATTATTATTATCTATACTGAAAAAGTAATTAAACTCGCAACTTTGAAACCAAATCTAGTATGAGACGAAATATATATGTAAGTACACCTATGTGAATTTTATAAAAATATTTTAGTTAAGTCAGAGTTGTGTAGCGTTTAATAATCTCTGCCTACCGTTGCAGATAGTGCTGTTATGGTTAGTTGTTCGGTTGTATTAACTTTCTCAGTCATTTTTTTAATAATTTTATTTTAGCCATTTGTACATCCAAGTTTATAACTACTTTTTTTTATAACTTACATAAAATTTTTTGTATTTCTTATTTTTATTGATTAATGCTCTTATAATCCAGCTTGAATCAACCAATTGTGACATACTTCATAGCTTCCGGCAGAGCATTATAATATTGCATTCCTTTGCATGGTAAACTGTTTTGCGTATTGGATGTCTCGTTTTCTGGTCTGATTTCATTATACCTCCTTGTCTGTGAATATAATTTTGTTTGAAATTGTTTTTAGTAGATTATAAGTTGTTTATTATTTTACCGCTAGCCACTTTAGTTTCTTTAACCTTTTAGTTTTTAGCTTTTTAGCTTTGTATGTTCTCTGTCGTTACACAAGAAAATAATTGTTGAGCAGTTGTAAAAAACTAGAGCAATAATCGATTTGTATATAGTTTTTCTGAAAATTTTTGAAGAATTCTTCACAAAACATTATTTTTCTTTGAAATTTTATGTTGTGTGTATTCAGCATGCTTGTTAAAAGTTACTAAATACATACTATAGAAGAGATACTTAATGGTTTCATCAATTTACTTCATTGTTTTCTTTATATGGTCTCAGGAAGAAGGAAACGTTTCAAATTTAATCAAATTTATTTATTTAATGCAGTTAAATCTTTGAATTATTCTCATTTTGTAAATTCCACCCCTTCCTGCAAGCTGCAACCTAATGCAAGACTTCCGAGAAGCGCTCTATCCAAAACACTTTGTATTCCACGGGACTCTTTGACGATCCTTGCTATGGAAATCAGGGGAGACAAGTGCTTAAGGAAACTTCTGCAGTTAACCTGGTATTAATTAAATTTAAACTCAAGTATACAATATAATCGATAAAAATCTAATAACTCACATGAATTGTCAACTATGAACGTCGTTTTACTTATTGAGTATTTTTTATCTACAATTTTGCATAAAACTGAGATATTGAGGATCAAATATTGAATAACAAATAAAAATAGGAAGAATTTAAATTTATGAGAAAGTGTATATGAAAATGTATTGTAATAATAGTTTTTATGTGTCATAACATTCCTTGCGAAAAAAGTGACTATAAACAAAAATAACTTACTAACTAAGTAAATAAAAACAGATAGAACATTGTTACTTTTAAAATCAGCTTTACTACCATGTTACTCCAAACATATTATACCCGTCGCAGAAATTAATATAAACTTTTCAAATAAAACCTTGTAAAAAACAATGTTTTTAAATAGAGCTTAGTTGCTCGTAAATTGCAAATAAAGCATGTTGTTCGAAAAAAAATGTTTTGAATATAACTTCGTTCCATAATTATTCGCGAACTATAGAACCTGTTTTTCCAAGTGCACATTTTATTGTCTTAATTAATTTGAATTTTAAAAGCTTGTTGATAAGTTGTGTAAGAACTGACTCAGGGCTGCAATGCTTGTTTTTCTTCGATTAAATATATTATTATTTCTCTTGAATAAATTATTGATGTACCTTTTAATGTACATAACAGACAATCAACATCAACTTGTTTATAATAGAAAGGTTTCGTACTGTCCACGTTTCTTGTGTCTGATTAATCACTGGGTATTTCAAATGAATTAAAGTCTAGTAGCGAGGTCATAAACATTTATTAATTATTTCTTCAATAATAGCAAAATCACTGTGTGGCGACATATTTCTTTAAAAAATAACAATTTTTTTTACACCAATATATTGACAGCCTCTGTTGTCGTTGTCTTGTTTCACACAACACAAGTTTTAAAAACATTAATTTCCAGCCCTTTTCGCTAGCGTTTTGTTCAAATTCAAAGAAAAAGATTATTTTTCAACGCCATCTTCAGTCGCCATGTACATAGATTATTGTTCAGAGAAATAACAACCAGCCGGTTGGTACTGCTGAACGGAGGTATGAATTCACAGACTTTCGTTCATCTGTACTAATAAATTTACCAACCAAAAACACAAATTGTCTGTCTGAAAAATATTAATTCAGATAAAGGAATTACTGCTACACGCAGAACACTTCTTGTGTGTCTGAACTATTATCGTTATAATTTGCAAAATTGACATAGTATTTGGTTAAAACCATTGGTAATATCCACACAATTCCAATAAAAGGACTAAATTTTTCCAATTTCGAGAAGTATGTTCATCAAATAATGGTAAGATTCCGAAAAATATTTAATTCATCCCACATAGGTGGAGTTTTCTTTGTCATATCTTAAGAGGCTTTTGAAAGCCTCCGTAGTCGAGGGGTAAGGCTCTCGACCAGCAATCCGAAGTAAAATCTATTTAAGGCGATGCACTACGTCGTGTAATATTTTGAATTGAGCCGCTATCAATAATAACCCTTACGTAGATGGCGATAACGTTTAAATTCTCGTTTAACACAATCCGCCTGTTTTGATTAATGCAAGAAAAAAACATGGCCAAAAAGTGCCTTTTATTTTATTTTGTGGATGTTCAGGGATAAATATATAATTTTTTTTTGATCATTTTATAAATAACTTAATTTGCCACATTATACAATAAAATCATAACCAAAAATGGGTTCGTAAGTAGGAGATTTTGAACTGTAAAGCAGTTTTCATAGGCCTTATACATTATTTTGTTCTGGGCTTATAAAAAGACTTATCTAAAAAATACTCGATTATTTCAAAGGCCAGGATGTATTCTACTTGAAGTATTTAATTAAAGCATCTGAAACATTTCTAGGCGACCAAATTTTCAAACCAAAAACACATGATTTTGCATTACTACGTATGGCATCGCCTTAATTTATTTAAGTTGTGGCACAATTTAATCAATTAAAATAATATAACGGATGTTGCTGCACGTTCCAAAGTGGAAGATACTGTCAGCGTCGCTCTGGTATAAGACAACCATTTAGAATGAAAATGGCTTTAGCCGTATTTGGTGACCAGATCTGAATAGCCAGAAACGACTCCACCATCCTTTTCCCGATCTCCTTCCCGTCCCTACTACATCCAGTCTCACACCATACCCCGATTGGGGATAACATAGTCTGGTCTCACTGGCCCCAGATGGTTGGTGACATTTGTATGGTATTCACATAAAAAACCCGTATAAATTATTCAAACCAAACATATGTCTATTCTTAGTGTGTCCTATTTCATCACAAATATAGGTAATACGCAAAAAAGAACACTTGGCAAGCGGAGTCTAGAACTGGTCGATTTAAGTGCAAAAGTGGTATTCATTTATTTTGTGAATACTTTTACGACAAAGAAAAAAATTAATCAAGGGAAACTTTTACAAAATAATCTTAGTCATAAAATAATATGTTGAAAGGTTGTTTTTTAAATGCATTCATATTTGTAGCTTGGCATCATATTTTAAATAATGTAAAAACACAAACAAAAAAATTTAATAATTAAAGGCATTAATTTATCCAAAGCTCATTTATATGTATTCATGATGAAAACTGATTCGTCGTAATAATTTATCAAAAATAGTGATTTTACAGATACATTCGCCTAAAACTTTAAGTAATGTATATGTATATATATACATTACTTAAATATCTTATTAAAAAAACTTCATCATTTAAGCAGACGAGAAATAATTATTGTTGTTGACACGGGTAAATTTAAATAAATGTGTATTTTCCCTCGCAAAATTTAACGTTACCAGAATAAGAAGGATGGAAACAACATCAACTTGTTGTATTAAGAACCGCCATCACATAATTGCGAAAAATGGGACTGTCAGGACAAAAAGTACTCCCGGTTATATTTAATAAAAGGCTCATTTTGAATACAGGCTTTTTGTTTTCTCCTCTTAAGTGACATACTGACTGGGGCGGCATTATATTTTCATTTACCCAAGTGTTTCAAAGGTACGGAGCCCGGCTGTGCCTCTCATCACAATCTCTCTTATGTGGTTACTAACTGAAAAAAATACATACCTCACAGCCCATCCGCTGAAAGGAGAAATGTCTTTCTCGTACCATTATAATTAATATAAAGTTAAAACGCTTCACATTCTCTCGCAAAGACTATTGTTGTGTATATGAAACGCTAATTTGTTAGGCAATTTTATTATTATTATTTTTTTTATTTATTACTTTTAAATTATTTAACATTACAAATGATAACAGTATGCAGTCTTATATATATTTTTTTTTCGTTATTATGCTACTACTCCATAAGTTGAGCTCCAGGATCTCGTGTTTATGGGAGGAGTATTTACCTTTAGTTCTAATGATTTTTTAAACAATAATCAAAAACTTTTGATATAAATACGAACATAATTTTAACATAGGTACACAAATTAGAAAAGTGTGTTTTTAAAGATTATTAAAATAATATATCTTTTTACAGATTAAGTAAGCGTAAGAAAATTAAGGGTACAATATATCAGGTACACAAATTAGAAAAATATATTTTTAAAGACAATTAAAAAATATTTATTTTTTTACAGATTGAGTAAGTGTAACAAAATTAGGGGTACAATATATCATTATCCAATTTTAGGGACTTAATTAACTTTTTGAATTGTTCATAATTCACAATTTCGGTTACACTAATTTTATTTTTGGACAATAATATATTGTACCATCTCACACCTAAATACGAATAGTGGTGCTGAGTCGTGGTCGTTCTAAGCATAGGAATGGCTACTAAGCCATTAGTTTTGAATCTATTGCTTATGCTATCTGAAGGGTGAATTTTATACATAAAATATTCTTTATAAATTTGATATAAGGCGATTCTCTTATACAATTCTGTGATAGATGGTACATTAAATTCCCGAAATATCTCTTAAGTAGGGGAGTCATATGGTTTCCTAAGGATGATATTTATAATTATTCTTTGAATTGTAATTATGGGCTGTAAGGAAGCCTTATAAGCCCCTCCCCACCCAATAATCCCATACTGCAATATGGACTGAATTAATGCATAATAGACAATTTTGATAGTTTTCTTATTTAAAATATTTCGTATATTATAGAAAATATAGATAAGTTTTCTTATTTTTTCAACAGTGAGATTAATATGGTCTTTCCATTTAACATTTTTATCTATTAAGATTCCAAGATATTTTATATTAGATTTATGATTTAGTTTCGCGCAGTCCGTATTACATGTACCGTCATTTACACAATTTTTGAATGAATTGTTATGTTAATTAGGTTATTTGGCACATCTTCTTGTAAAGTGAAAGGAACATAATATGTTTTTTCTGTGTTGAGTGATAATAAATTGCCATCGAACCAATTTTTTATAACCTACATGTCTTGATTGGCTGTATTGGTAATTTCGTTCCATGTCTTTTTTCGACAATTATTGCAGTGTCGTCAGCAAAGGTTATAAGTTTTCCATTAAGTGATAATTTAAACATATGGTTAACGTAAATTATAAATAAAATTGGTCCAATAACAGTCCCTTGGGGAATTCCAAATTCTAAAGTTTCATCCACTTTAGATCCAATTTTGTTCATATTGATATCCAATTTGAGACGTAGTTGTAATGTGTGTACCGCAGAAGAGTTGCAACTGCTTCCGACTATCTGGAGCCAGTGCGAATGTGACATCCCCAATTGGGTATGTTGTAAGGCTGAAGGTAGTCGAGTATGGAAGGAGTTAGGGAAGAGGAAGGTGGGGAATTTTCCGACAATTCAGATCTGGTCACCAAAGACGGCTAAAGCCATTTCAAGCTACATTTCGATTCTGAATGGTGGTTTTCCTCCAGAACGTTAATAAAAGTATCATATATAACATATTATTATTTTTATGTGAATATTGCAGAAGAGTTCCAACTGCTCCCAATCAACTGGAGCCAGTTAGACTATATCATCCCCATTTGGGGTACTTTGTGACGCTGAAGGTAGTGGAAAGGGGAATAAGATGGAGAAGAGGAAGGTGGGGAAGCACCTGGCTATTCAAATCTTGTCACTAAACAAGACTTATGCCATTTCAAGCATCGTTTCAATTCTGAATGGGGGTATTGCACCAAGGCAATACTGGGTGAATCTTCCATTCTCATATTATTTTTAATGATTAAATTATAAAATAACACAAAAATATATATATATATATATATATATATATTATTTTACCCCACGACAACAGAGGCTATTAAAATTTTCTATTTTTGAAGAAATAATTAATAAATGTTTATGACCTCGCTACTAGACTTTAATTCATTTGAAAAACCCAGTGATTAATCAGGCACAAGAAACGTATACAGTACGAAACCTTTCTATTACAAATGTATAGACTTCCCGTAATTCGTAGCAATCACGTTCCATGTCAACTGCCCTTAGCAGATTCCTCGGACGATCGGTTTGCCAAGAATCCCTGCTACGACATCCCTATGCCGAGCCACGCTACGGCAAATAATTCTACGTAGTAGCGCGGAAGCTCGTACTGAAACGTACATTGCGTCTATTCGTTTCGCTACGCCAAATGTAACTGCCAGAAGACTTCCGCAATTTTGGGTCTAATGAGCCGCAGCAATTTTTGATTTATACCTCGTCGTTTGAAATCCGGAATTTGTCATTGTTTCGAGAACGGAGCCTTTTTAGCCATTCTCAATTATTTTCTCAAAATACTACACTCTTTTTACATGGGACGTTAAATGTACGGAAACAAATCCTTGATATTGGAATATAAATTAAAATATCCGTAATAACCTTGGAGGAATTCATATTTTTGACAAGGGTCAACCATGATTCTGAGCAGGATTACAATATATTAACGTTTAGGAATATTTTAACCTAAAGGAGTTAGTCAAATACGGAAAATTAGATAAACATCGTCTATTAGGATCCGACTACTATTTTTGGATGGATCCTGCATGTTTTATTTGCGATTTCATGCAAATCTCTCTGAAAAAACAAGTAGGTTGGATTATTAAAACCCTGAGATATTTATGTAACTGCGAATCTGCTTTAACCAAATACATTTCTTATAACCGACTCACTGTTTCTTTGATTTCTATATATAAGATATATAAAGAAAATAATATACATAAAATAAAAACGATCGAAACTTTTAGTCGAATTATGTTTTTTAAGAAAATTGAGAGCAAATTTCCAGCTCACATGTGATTTGGGTACTTAACGGAAAAATATTTTTTAACACTCTTCATTTTTCTTTTATACAAAAGGGAGAATTATATCTTCGAGGCATGAATCATCAATTTTGCGTGATAATTTTACTATAAATACGTGTATGAAAAAATTGACATTATTCAATTCGATAGATATAAGTAAAGTAAATAATTCAAATCATTTCGCTTTGACTTCATGGTCGTGTTCATTTTCAAATACCTGTAAGTAATTTGTTATTGCCGTGAAATTTTAATGTTAATGTTCTTTTTAGTATCGCATAACCCATATAAGCAAGTACTAGGTACTGGCGTTCATACTGAATAATATTTAATTAAAAATCGTACACTGATTACTTGGAAGCCCCATTGAACCACGATTCCAAGATATTTAATGACTGTCTCAATGGAACAGTGCTTAAATTAAATTCCATATCAGATGAAGATAGAATTCCTTCCATCTCTGATTAAGTGAATCATTTCTGTGTGTAATTTCATCCCATTCCTGGAAGCCAGGACTCGGACAGGCAGAAGAGAAGGGGGGTCGCTCTGCTGTCAGGAGATGAGGGGGATTGTGGACAGGGGGCGGAGAGGTCCAATGGGAGTTGGGGGTGCAGGGGGAGGTTTTGAGGGTCACCCCAAAAACACATGGCGCAGGACAAGTGTAAATTACGAGGGGCACTCTGAAAGTGATGAGCACTAATTAATTACACAAAACCGCTTTTGGCCACACCTCGTATTTTGCTGAAATGTTTACGTCATCGTGTTACACCGTATTCAAGTGTTATATTTTTGTCGAATCTCTAGGTACTCTGGAAAACTCCGTTTTCAAAAAAAAAAAAATCCACTTCATAGTATATATATATATATACTATTAACACGATATATATATATATATATGTGTGTTTTTTTTTAAACCGACGTAGAGACTTAGAAGTATTTACGACATATCAACAGATGTTCAAAGAAATACTACCGTGAAAAATTATTTTTAATTTCATGAAAGTCGAAGAATTCAAATTTCAAGAAAATATGTCAAATCCTTGATTTGAAATAACCACTAGGTTATTTTAAAGTGCCTATACTCTAAAAGATTTACTTTAGAATGAAATAATATCCTTCGAACTATATTTCTTGTAGTAGCATTTAAATTTTTTTACCGGTGAAACCGTGGATAAATTTCACTGCTCTTAACTTTTGTCGTTCTATACCAAAAGTAAAATTTAATATAAATAATGTATTAACAACCAACATATTAATGACTATTACTTAAGACGAGACAACATCCTAAAATCAAGCCAGAATCTTAACGAGGTAAGTGAAGCAGCCGTGCACAAAAAAATGCGACGCGCGGCCTCGTGTAGTGGCCAGATCTGCGGTTAAATTTGCCCTATCAAATCTCTAAAATAAAGTGGGAAACTTAACGACATAAGTGATGAAGCCATGTTAAAACAATATTCGACGCGCGGCCCGGCATAATGGACGGACTCTACGGTCGACTTTGCTCTCGCAGGCCTAGAAAATCGATCTTTCCGTGGGGTTTATTTTAATTATTTCTAATACTAGAAAAATAAAATCTGGTGCTTACCGATAATTTTATAGTTGAAAAATGTTGTATAAAATCTTCAAACCATTTTACATAAAATATTAAAAATTACAATTACGTTTTACACAAATAATTAAAATGTGAGCGTCGAGCAAACCCCCGCTATTATAGTCTTATATCGCCTCGTTTTCACCATATTTCTCAGCTAGGCTATATGTACAGAGAATGGAAATAACTCTTGTTCGGTACGTATCTCTTACTTTATTTCGATGTATACGTCTTCTTGAAGATAATAATAATGTTACAAAACATTTAACAATCTAAATTTCAAAAAACCTTAAATTAATATCAAATATCAACAGTTCATATTGTAAAACCACCCCTTAGCAACCCGTATTTTCCTCGCACCTACCCCCGCACTGTTGATAGGCAAAATCTGAATAAGGCACGAAACGGGATGTTCCGGCTTTGGGCGGGCATTTGACCGGATAACGCGGATCAGGCACGCATTTCCCGGGATGATGCTCCGCTTAGCGAGGCCCATTCTCCGGTCTCTACGTTCATCGTATTTACTTCGCAGAGGAGTGAACCGCTCGTGCTCGAAGCGTGACGAAAGCTTAACTGCGAGACCGGCAGGAGTAAGACGGATATCAACGATTTGTCACTATATCCCAACCGCATTTCACTGAAACTAAACAACAGATATGAATTCCGTTATTTTGCCATTAAATTGTTACAAAAATTCAGTGAAACGTGGTCTATAACCCTTTCAACAGTTTTTGTCGTTATACGGTTTGTATAATAATAGTACAACAAACGATCTTTCAGATTAAATTACCTTGAAATATGCTCGAACATAATTTACTCTACGTAATTTTTGAGAAAATGAAAGTTTAAAAAAGACCATAAAAACTTAAAAGTTATAAAAAATTTCGATTTTCCCATAGAGTGGAAGAGAGGGATATTAAGAATTTGATATCTTCCACTCTTAAAGGTAGTGAAAACAAGTATTCAATGTTTTGAATATCCATAAAATGTTTTTTATGGGTGTAGAGCGAAGCAACTAACAGTTCTCTCATGTGTGACTTCAAGGCTTGCGGTCAAAATCAAAATCCTTTGAATGTTTTTTTATGAGTATCAATGCACATTTTTTATTCCGAGTAGAGTTTCTCTCCCAATCCCTATAAAACAGTAAAAAATAACGTCTCATTAGTTTTAAAACGTAACACGCACGCAAGCGATAACATTGTTAAAAAGTCCAACGTAAGCGTATTTCTTTCTTTCACTTTTAGTTGAGAGCAGCACTAAGAGAATTGCTCCTGTTCGGCGTAAAACATTCGAGTAAGTAGTCCTGGAAATCTTATAAATTTCTTGACGTCGGACTGGCGTAATAACATCTGGATCGTGGAAGTGTCAATTGGGGAAGTTGATGGTGAGTAAAGTTGATCTTATGTCAACTCCAACTAAAAAATTTACTATAACTACTGAAATTGAAACCATGTACCTACCTAGTTAATTGACAACGTTTTTTTTTCAGCATTCCATTTTACAATAATTGAATTATGATAGCTAAGGTATGTTTTAAAAAAGTATATATTTAATAATTATTAATTAATACATTTTTAACAGAGATATTTATTTTTCGTTGCAATTGAAGATATCTACTTCAGAGAGAATATTATTATATTATGTTGAACACAATCTAAGCATTCAGTTTCGAATTCGCGTTGTTTTTCATTTAAAATAATTCACTTATGCGGTTGCCTTTTAATTCCATTTAATAATTCAAGGACATTCGGTAAAGCAAAGTTGTTTGCGATTTAATAAAATAATATCTGCAAACTTTTTACGTACACTCAATGAATCATTTTTTGAAAAACACTGCTGCAACAAGATAAAA
Organism: Hesperophylax magnus; assembly: GCA_026573805.1. NCBI lineage: Eukaryota > Metazoa > Arthropoda > Insecta > Trichoptera > Limnephilidae > Hesperophylax > Hesperophylax magnus. The sequence continues at coordinate 4,286,908 of JAIUSX010000022.1, forward strand.
AATTATAAGGTCGATTGTAACATTTGTAAGAAAAGTATTTCATGATATATTTTCCGATTAGATTCAATTTTGTTTATAATATACATCATATTATAACATGCAATGCATCACGGAAACTACATAGTCACCACAAACTCTTAAGCTCCCGCATACCCAATGTCTGCCGATTTATTTTGTTTATAATATACATCATATTATAACATGCAATGCATCACGGAAACAACATAGTCACCACAAACTCTTAAGCTCCCGCATACCCAATGTCTGCCGATTTATTTTGTTTATAATATACATCATATTATAACATGCAATGCATCACGGAAACTACATAGTCACCACAAACTCTTAAGCTCCCGCATACCCAATGTCTGCCGATTTATTTTGTTTATAATATACATCATATTATAACATGCAATGCATCACGGAAACTACATAGTCACCACAAACTCTTAAGCTCCCGCATACCCAATGTCTGCCGATTTATTTTGTTTATAATATACATCATATTATAACATGCAATGCATCACGGAAACTACATAGTCACCACAAACTCTTAAGCTCCCGCATACCCAATGTCTGCCGATTTATTTTGTTTATAATATACATCATATTATAACATGCAATGCATCACGGAAACTACATAGTCACCACAAACTCTTAAGCTACCGCATACCCAATGTCTGCCGATTTATTTTGTTTATAATATACATCATATTATAACATGCAATGCATCATACCCAATGTCTGCCGATTTATTTTGTTTATAATATACATCATATTATAACATGCAATGCATCACGGAAACTACATAGTCACCACAAACTCTTAAGCTCCCGCATACCCAATGTCTGCCGATTTATCGATTTCTTAAAGTTTTTAAGTTTTAAAAAAGAATTTTAGCTTTGAAGATAATATCTATACATTTGTAATGCCGAAACGTTAATTGTACGAAATTTCCTCGATGGAAGAAAATCGCAAAGTTAGCTCCGAAAATTATTAAAAACACGTTTTGTAATGTTATTTAATATTTTAAAGGCATGAAAAAATTCACAGTGTATCTTTTAATGCAACTAAAGCATTTTTCGAAATATTTATGCTCTATTTCAAATAAGTCGTGATTTATTAAATATTTTCACCATTTTCGCTTAATTATTGTCGTTTTTTTAATATTAACGCGCTATCACTAACATTTGTATTTACATATCTCCCTTTCAAATATTTTTTGAACGCTTACTACGGGGCCTCAATGTCTTCATGCATGTGTTAAGTATAGCTGTTTGATATGACAATGTTTTTGAAATTTTTTTCTTCTGTTTGATCCAGATATTTTATCAGCTTTTTTTATTATCTGATTAGTGCTACGTTTATATTGTTTCACACTAAAGTTCTCAATTGATAATTATTGATTTACACACATTTTTTTTCTTTTTTGTATTTTCTTTAACCACAAAAAATAACTAGTTACCCTGACAATAAATATATATTTACGTTACTTACGTCACCCGTAATTTTATAAAGGTTTTTTATGCTTTTGTTCAGATTGTTTTTACAGACATCTGTGGAAAATAACTTATTATATTTTATCAATACGTCATTTTAAATAAAATAAAACTGTATACTTTATACTAAACTTTTAAACTTTATATCTATGTTAATGGCAAATTTTATGCCGTATGTTTTTAAATAAATAAATAAATGCCCAATTTTGTATTTATTAAAACGGCTGTATGTGCGAGATAGAGCTTCGTGTCACTAATAAATATGATTATGTCATAACCGAAACCAAGCTTAACTCAAAATACCAGTTTTTGTAGTTAGACCCCTGTGATCATAAGACCCCGAATATATCATTTAAGAAGATAATAAATCTGAACGAAACCTGAATGCACATAATAAAAAGGTAACGGTCACAACTCATGAAAAAAATTAGTTGAAGATTATATTGTTAATTTTGAATTTAAAATATGAGATCGACAAAAGTTAAGTAAAATAATTCCTGGGTTTGATTCCCAGTTATGACCGTTACCATTTTATTTTTCTGACATTTTTTATGTTTCATTTGGATTTATTATTTTCTTCTTCAATAATTTTGTTTCAATTAATGCGTTTTATTTATTTTTAAATTATGTGACATAAATATGGTTTGTAAACAATATGTCAATAAAAATGCTCTATGTATTTAATTTATTTTAGATTTTATAACATGTACTATATTTTTGATAGCCACCGTGGTCGAGACTGAGTTGAGTCTATCAACTGAGACGAGAGTTGAGTCTATCAACTAGCAAGCCGAAGGTCACGGGATCAAATCCAGGCGTGCGCAAGTAAATTTTATTTGATTAATTTTTGTTATTTCACAAATCACTAATTTAAAATAATAAATAGTATTCTTGGGGCACGTTCCAGAGAGGAAGATACTCTTAGTATCACCCTGGTCTAAGACCACCATAATTGAAAAGTTGTTTAAAATGTCTTTGGCCGTATTTGGTGACCATATCTGAATAGGTAGGCACTCCCCCACCTTCCTCTTCCTCATCTCCTTGCCCTCCCCACTACCTTCAGGCTCACAACATCCCAATTGGGGATACCATAGTCTCACTAGCTCCAGACGTTTGGAAGCAGTAGAGACTAGAGACTCTAATGCAGTTTGAAATTTAAAAATGTCAAATTAAAATCTGGAGAGTCAGTTAAATTTATATTAGTAATAATATTCACTAATTTACATTTTCACAATGGGTATCCGAGAAGGTGTATATTATCCTCATTCAACTAACTGCACCACGAATCTGAATACGTTGACAGCATGAGCCAAGTATGAGCAATGAGAGTATAGTTTTATTTTCACTTACTACGTTATAGCTTTATTTCATCAGTATTACGTTTAATATTAGTATGTATTTGTGTAGTGTCATTAGTTGACAAAAGTTTGTTAAAAATGTTCAGTCACTTTTACTATTGGCAAAAATGAAGCTATCGAATTTTTCCAGGGAGATTTATTTATTTTTATTTTATTTATTTATTTATTTAACGCCCAGAGGGCTTTTAAATGGTTGGTAGTATAATTTTAATTTGACAGATATTTTGAAATATAAAAAATAAGAATAAAATTACATTTGATAAAAGCTATGCAACAAGTCATACAAACATATCATTTTAAGATATCATTTTAATATTCATTAAGATTTTTTTACAAGTATCAAATGAAGAACAGATTATTGATAATCAGCATATCATTTTTTTCGAAGCAACTCTGGTTCTTGAGATAAATCTTGACAAAATTTTGTGATTTAAATAATAAATTGATGAAATAAGCCAATTTTAGAGCAATTATTTTTTCAGTATAATTAAGCAATATTATTCGTAAATATTGTTGTACAGGGTTTTCCAATAAGAGGTGTTATTTTGAATAGCCCGCTCTTTCGGTAGGTGTTACTTTTGAAGCTGTCATTTTTTAACATTTGACAAGTAGAAACTACGCCATTTATAAAAATGGAACGATACACGCTTCAACAACTCATTGAAATTATTAAAATTCACTTGAGTGAATCAAATGCAAATCATCTTAAGTGATGAGGCCCATTTCCACCTCGGTGGCTTCGTCAACAAGCAAAATTGTCGCATTTGGGGCTCGGAAAAACCAAGAGTTATTGTTGAAAAGCCTCTCTATTCTCAACGTGTGACTGTTTGTTGCGATTTATGGTCTGGCGGAGTCATTAGACCTTACTTTTTTCGAAAATGAGGCTGGAGCAACAGTTACGATGAATGGATTGCGCTATCGAGAAATGATTAATGATTTTTTATGGCCGGAATTGGATGGTATTGATCTGGACAACGTTTATTTTCAACAAGATGGCGCTACGTGCCACACAAGCAACAAAACCATTGATCTTTTACGATTGAATATCAAAATAACACATCTTATTGGAAAACCCTTTATATATGTAAAAGCCTTAATAGGCCTAAAAAAAATATGTGTGTGCATTAAAAAATATATATGTATCTTTTTTGCTAAAAGTGAATTAATTTTCAATACTAAAGGAAGACCTTCAACTCCAACATTTATGTGTGTTGGCCGGGGCTATCGATAAGAATACACTCTTGTCGTGTCGTAAATACATAACGTAAATAAATAAATTAATACCCTTCCAGGGGTGTTGTTCTCGGCGCTCCCGAGACTATAATAATATGACTATTGTCGCATTGTTCCCTGTAGAAGTGTTTGTAGAAACAGCGGCATTATCTCGGCGGTCCGTACAGCCTTCCTTATCCCATCTAACGGAATTGTTTCCCGCGTCTCACCGAAAGCGATGCTGCAAAGTGTGAAAACGCCGCTCGTGTTATGCACACTTTACACAGACCTTATCATAAATGAAGAATAACTAGACAGTTTCAGTTTCGAGTCAATTCTGGCACTGCGTTCTTGAACACAACAACCTGCAAAAGGTTCACAAATTGAAATAATTCAATATATTATGATAACTTTTAAAGGTTATACACATCATTGTAATAAATATAAACATTAAAAAGAAGGTAATATTAATTATTTTATCTAAACAACTCAGAAAATACAAAGATAACTTTCGCAACTTGGAATTGAACACAGGACCTTTATCTTACCATGAAAACACTCTAACCACTACCTGTTTATTTTCCGTCAACATTCAATTTCAGAATTTCCAAATTGAAGATAAGAAGTCTATAAAACTCACGGAATATAATCAGGTTTCAGTAGCTCCCCTGTAAGAGCTCGGTTCGATTTATATTGTTATTTTGTATTTTTTTGCTTTGTGTTTCGTTTATATGTATTATTTTTTTGTTACTATATTTTTCTTCATTAAGGCTGGCCGCATACATACGTTTTCCGTATTCGATTTCCGAATTCGTTTTCCGTATTCGGAATTCCGTGAGACTAGCGCAAACATTCGTTTTTCTTCATTCGGAATGTATAAACGTCAGAACCAGTGTTGCCAACAAGGGCGATATATCGCCAATTTAGGCTACTCCATGTCCCGAAATTCTCTAGCCACCCCCCCCCCCATGAAATTTATTTTTCTGGGGATAAATTTTATATTTTCTTGAAATTCTCTAGCCACCCCCCCACGAAATTTTTATTTTCACGTAAAAAAATTCAATTTTAAACATGTCCCACCTAACAGCAAATTCGGCTACTTTACGCTACCTTATGTATGAGAAACTGCGATATTAGGTTAAGACCCGTTGGCAACACTGAATTACTGACAGGAAATTTCCGAACGTTTGCGTCGACACAAACAAAATGTATGCAAGAGCTGCGTTCCACATGACGTCATTAGGTTTTTTCCATTCGGTTTCTTCGAACGCGCCGGCTTGCATTCGGAACGTGCGTAAGGAATTTGTTCCGTTCGGAACTAAAACGAACGTGTGCGGCAGTTAATGTATTTTCTACTGATTCCGTGCATTCGGATGTCCGAATACGGAAAACGAATTCGGAAATCGAATACGGAAAACGTATGTATGCGGCCAGCCTTATAAAATAATTCAGTTAATAATCAAATAATTCACGGCGTTTTGCATGGTACAAGTAAGACGGACCATTAATTAAAATAACGTGTTAATTTATTTTCCATTCAAATTCTTGTTGATTTATTTTATCTTTTGACGTATTCCTCAACGTTGAACTCAAAAGTTGGTTTCCGTTCTTGTACCAACATCCCTCTCGCTCTACTCCCTGGCATTATATCATGCACGCTGTATCACAACCATTTAAGTGTAAATGAATCTACAACGCGGCCTAAGAATGGGGTACCCCAGTAAGGTTAGATGTGTATTTTCTTTCCTTTTTGTAATCTATAAACTAATAAATAAATATGTTGCTTTTTCCGCCCTTGGTGAAATGGCACAAAATTGCGCAATAGAAATGTATTGCTATGATTATTTGTATTTTTGGTTGCAAAATTTTGATTTTTTCCTATGATGTCTTTTTGTATATAATAATTGGAAGCTTGGGTTAAAAACAAAATTTTCAATACAGTTTTATGAACGCATTGTCACGTTTTCTGACCATAAAAACACTTGATATTATCGTCGGGACGTGCTCAATTTTGCCGCTTTTATGGACAAAACGCCTTTGCTTTGCATTCCACCTATCAAAATCAGTGTTAATATGGCACCTAAGTAATGCTTTCAGTAATTAATGATCTTTTGAATAAATTGGTGCTCCGAGAAAGTATTTGTTCTTACAAAATTTATGTCTTATAATGGATCCGAGATTATTGAAGTCTTATTTAAAGCAATACGCTTAATCTTTTTACGTATTAATCAAGTTTTTGCTGATCTGTAACGGCGAATCCCATTATAATCAGCCATTAAATCATTGAATTACGGCTTATTACAATTACGGCTGGACATTTAGGGAGTTGTTCAAAGAACAGATTAAACTATTATTATCAACTCGATTCATTGCAAAAGTTTTCAAATTATTACATGGCTATAAAACCATTTAGTGCGTTAAATCAAAGGAATTGGTTCATAGGTTATAAACTGAAATTCTCAGAATCTGACTAAGGACCTTTTCTAAGTATATTTTATCAGAATTAACTAAATTAATCAGAATTGATTAACTTTTTTAATAAAACTAACACTTGAACTCATTAGGATCTTTAGTTGTGGTTACAAAGAGTGCTACTCACCAGGCGCGGTTCCTCCATACATACTTTAGAGACGGCGCATTACTCGTGTTGTGAAAAAAAAAAATTATTATTTATTCTGAAAAAAAAGCATTATAATTACTGTTTCTATTGATTAACAATAGAAACATACAAAATACAGCTAAGCACTGTAGCAATTTCCTTCCCAAGAGCCTTAATCTTACACACACAACGAAACGACGCACGCACGGAGCGAGTCGAAATACACAGGTATACTAACATTCTCAAATACTAGACTATACAGATGCCAGCAACAGTATAGAGTGGATTATATGTTCATTCCGCATCCATAAAGTATTATAATTTCGCGCATGCGCACTCAGTCCCTTCTGATTTAATCTTTGAATGTAAATTACGCGTCCGACAATAGCATTCAACTTCCAAATTACGACTTTATTGTAATACTTTTAATGCACATAATATCATAACCTATTACAAATTGAGTGGATTGTTACTGATAATTACTTACTGGCAGTTTAGCTATAACTACTGAAGTCAAATTATTTAAGCATTGTATTACTTTCGATTACTCATTTAATTTTTAATGTTGTGGAGTGTGAAGGATTTATAGAGGTTATTTGATGTTCTATTTTTGCCAGTAATTGCATCTTCGCTAGTCTGTAGATTTGCACATTTGATAGTAGGTAGTTAGGTAGGTATACCAATACATATTGTCCAGCATGCCTTCTACGAAGTTACCGACCGCCACTGCTACTCACGTAAATTTGGTGGTAAGTACCTACAATCATATTATAGATCAATTCTAATATCTAAAAAAATTTAATGATAACCTTAATGCCTGAACGCATCACATCAAACTGACTCTTTGTATACTGACTTCAATAAAGCGTTTGATAAAGTAAACCACAGAATCTCATTACGTAAACTAAAACTGTTGGGAGTGAAAGGGAATGTGTTGTAAAAGTTTAAGAGTTATCTATTTGGAAGGTACTTATCGGTAAAGGTGGATTCGTTCACTGTATACACATTAACGGCACGATTCGAGTACCCCAGGGATCTCATTTGAACCCGATTGTATTATATTAATTCATAAGTGACATAGTAAATATTTTTAGTAATAATAGTAATGATAATCTGAAGATCTACTGAATAATTTGGGGTGATAATTATAGCGTTATTTTGCAGTTAAACCTATTTGCTAACTATGTTAAAATTATTTGCAACTTCATTTTATTTAACGCTAGATTCTCAATTTTTACAAAAGCCAAAATCCTTTTCATTTTTTTTTCATTAATGAAGCTAATCTTTTTGGAGTATCGTAGAATCGAGATCTCAATTTCTTATTCAACGAAAGTCTGTAGTTTAACTTACACGTGGATGAAATTACAAGCGGCGCGATAATAAAGCTAGGTTTTATTTTGTAAGTTGTAGGAAATTTTAAAATATGTCAATTTTAAAACATCTTTATTGCTCGTTAGTACGGAGCAAATTAGAATTCAATTCAACTTTATGGTCACCGTACTACAAAGTCCATTCTCAAGCATTAGATAAGGCATAAAATAAATTCCTTCGGTTCATCAATGTCAAGATGAATTTATAAATTATAAAAACTTACGTACCGAAACCAGACTTCTCAAACTATCGGATAGAATAGAGTTAACTGACCATTATTTTTATTTAAAATTATTAAATCTCTAATTGATAGCCCTAAATTATTGGAACTAATTTACAATGATACAACTGCTAGGCAAACTCGAAACAAAGAAACTTTTTAATGTAACAATAACCTCTATTGCACTTGACTTAAGTTAACCAGTAATTCTTGACATTATTTGAAGTATAAATTCAAATGAAAAAAATTCGAACGCAATTTTTTAATTCATTATTTTTAAATGAAATGACCAAAGAGTGAGGTGACAGTAACGTTTGTAATTTGTAAAATTATTTGTGTATTTCTTATAATAAAATTTTAAAACGCCTTTCAAAAAGAGGTTTTAATTTTCCGATATGCTAAGAAATGTTCGATTTATTTGTAAAACGTTTTTGTAAAATGTATTGCAAACCGGAAATAGTCCTACTTTACAGAATACTTTGATAGAATATTGAAGAGAAGAGAAAAAATATTACATAGGCTTGAAGTGTCGAAGATTAAAACCGTGGATAGAAATTTGAAATCCGATGACATTTTATTAAACTTAAAATAAAACAACGAAAAATTAGCCAGTAGCTTTATGCGATGCTTTTTTTTCGTCCAATTTCAATGTGGGTTTACTTTTCATATTTGATTATGTCATGTGAAAAAGGACCTATTCTCCTTTGGTATCAATTTTTGTACAGTTTAAGTTTGCGGACATTATTTGACATTTGTCGTTTGTCATTGTTTTATGTTAACATGTTTATTTTTCGTTTTGCGTATAGTTCAAATATTTATAAAAAAACATTTGTTTATTACTGATGTGAACATGTATTACTGTTCAGTATCGTGGTTTTTTAAATATTTTGTTGACGACAACGCAAACGATAGATGCATTTGCGTGATATAATCACCCTTTGATCGTGGCTGACACTGTTACTTTGTAGTACTTATTTAGTCAATACCGCTCAGCTACAATTTTAGTTTATTTTTTTTGTTTTTGTAGTGTTTTTTGTAATAGTTTTGTAGGTTATATTTAAAATATTAAGAATATTAAGTTCACAACCATTTTTTTACAATCTCGAAATAGTAAAAAAAAAATCTATTTTTAAACAACGCAACGGTTATTGATAATACAAAAAAACCTAAATGTACTTCTTTGTAAAAATAAAAATGATACTCACTTTTTGTTATGTGATTTTTTTAAATAAGGACATTCCCACGCCGCACTCTGCATTTATAACATGCATATTATATTTATAGACAGTAGAGAAATGTCTCCGAGCAACCCCGGGTACACGTCAGCTAGTTTTCTATAATTTAAAGCTGCACATCTCGACACAGGAATATTCTAGTGAGATGAGGAGCTCGTGATTTTATTGTAGTATACGTACTATTTTTAAATACATAAATAAAGAGTTTTGTTCATGTTGTGGGCATTTTTGACAATTTAATGCTGTCCAAATATATAATTTCTTATCTAATAACAACCACCTAAGTGAAATCATGAATATGAAAATAATGATCGCATAAAGATTTTTCATATGGGTCCCGATTTAGTTTCCATATGGGATCGATTTGAAAAAAAAAGCTTCATGTAAAACCTCAAAAACTCCACACATCTTAATGAAAATTACAGATTGTCAAGACGCCACATTAAACGATGACTTTATAGTGAAGATTATTGACAAGTCCAACAAAAATTTATTTCCTCTCCTTAAGTAAAAATTCTGAAAACTTTGTTTGATTTTGTTTGGAAAGCAGCGTACAGTGTTTCCAAGAATTTTATTCCTCATGGTTATGTCGATTTATTTCACATTGTTATATTAAGATTAAACGGCTTCATGTATCGTGAGTATAACATTTGATTCACGTATATTTGAGAGAAATTTTGCAATCTTTATGGTTTATTTTGCTCGCGTTTATTTTGTGTTGAGAGAATAATCTTGGATTTCGCTAAGCGCCGATACTAAAAGTTATATTGCCCAAGCTTTTCTCGCAGTAAAATACACGCATTACATTTTTATCTTGAAATTCTTTTAAATTATTGTATTTTTAATGTGACTACTACGCAAGGGGGCAGATATCTGAAGTTGATGGGATTAGATCACCTCCTCGAAGGAAATAGAATAGTGGAAGTCAAGTTGCTCCTGGCAATTCAAACAAAGTCAGTGGACATATTTATTTAATATTATTAAGTCATTTCAAGAACCGTTCCATCCGAAGTACCTACTCTCGCTAGAGGGTTGAAGAAAGTATAGCTCTCTATAAAACGATGCAAAATACGGTTCCATGATAACTCAACACAGTGATAATTCAACACACTTTTAAAAAGTGATTTAAAGTCATTAGAAACGATGAAAAAAAAATTTAAACCTAACTTAACCTAACCTAACCTTACCTACTTAAAAAAGTTAATAAAGTTTTTTTTCATCACTTTGACTTTATATAACTTTTTAAAGATTTGATGAATTGTCAATGTGATGATTTATCCGGTCACCAAAAATACATCATTTATTATGAAATTTTGTAATTGATACTTTCATTAGATGATGAGATCAAATTTATAATGAAAATTTAAAATGAAAATAAGAAGGCTACGCAAAATGTTTGTATTCTCAGAAATTGTGTGTAAAATTTTCAATTGAATTATTCTAAAGTGTTAAAAAAATGTAAGATACTTACTTCAAATTACTCTCACGCAATCATAAAGTACCATTAATCATAACTAATAATTATAATGATCGAATCATGTTTATAGCCCCGTTTTTGTGAGAAAATCATCGCAAGTCTCACAAATAATATATTAAATTAAACTGACGAATACAAAATGTACAAAACAGCCTTTCATACAACGTAAAATATGTAATGTCACGTGATAAAAAGAGACAATACTTTGCTGAAAAATGCTATACTAGAACAAAAGATATTTCAAACAGCGAAAATATCTACAGCATCATCTTCCGGTCAGGCCGGAAGCTGCGGGAGCTTTGGTTTGCCGCCCTTCCGCTTCCGGGGATAAAATGGCGGGAAAAGGCAAAAAAGGCGCGAACACTTGCCAATTCGGGAGGAGGGGGCCCGCATGGACCAACGGGAGAGATAACTCATCACGAAACAGCGGTCTGCAACCTCGGGGAGTTTGCGATCTCTCATCGACTGAAATGAACCTTGCTATCTAAAGTTGCTAAAACCTTAAAATTTGTAATATATAAAAATACTTTATTTTCAACGTGTTTTTGATATTACAATTTCAACCAAATATTGTATAAATTTGTTTTTTAAGCAGCAAAAACTCTCAAAATTAGCTGATATTTGCCAGTAGGTATATGGCGCTCGTAACTTCTTGTCGGTGAGATATGGATCTTTGATTCGACTTGATTAAGAAAATTATATTTTTTGTTTTTATCATCATTTATGATCACGGAAATAAAAAAATGGTCATCCCAAGTGGTTTGCAATATTTAGTAAATTAGCAGGGGTTCTCGAGTTCACGGGGTGAGGTTTTTCTACTGCTTTGTAGGCCAGAACAGGAGAAATTAGTTGAGGGAGACCTTTAGACCTCTCCAGCCGGACTCTCTCGGCCCATCGCCTTGCACCGCAGTTTGAGGGATGGATTCATACATCCTTCACTCATGAACGCATTTACACCTAGATTCCTACCCACCCCTTATACCTTTGTCCTTTATAGAACTTTTCTCCTTCCTTTCTCTAAAAAAAACCCTCACACAGCATCCCCAAAGAAGGAAAAAAAGTTTCCCCCAGGGCCTTCTCTGGAAAGCTAATGTAAAAAAAAAAGTTATCAAAATCTCGTTTTTTTTTTCAAAATTATAACTTTTGAATATTCATAACCATTAATTATTCATAAATTCATATGAAACTAAATTTCAAAAAATTAAAAATGATAACAATTATCATCTACTATTTCTCAATTATTTTTATTCATCTTTGCTTTTCACTGATACACATGCGATGATTAAATCATATCACGCATGTACGAATAATTATGTTTTTCTGTGCACAGTAACCATTCAATACAATAAATCTGTGCTGTGACCAGTGGTTGTCTACACCTCTCACAAGAGCAAAGTAGGAAACACACTCATTATAACATCTGTTTGGTCTATCCTTCGATTTGGCTTTAGATCCGGCCCACGGTTGACCGATGAAATAATTTATGAGTATGGGGGTGATAGTCTTAAGGGAGAAGGAAGCCACCATTATTATTATTGGTATTTTGGAAAGAAAATTCGGAAAATACTGCCATGCCAAAATGAAGGAGAAGCTATTTGAAAGTTACTTACAGGTGAGATAATAAAATATTGAACTACAAAAGCAGAGTTCTGACCACGCACTTTATTATTAGAATTTCTTCACGAAAATTAATGTGAAAAACTATTTTCATAGTACGAGTAAATTTTTTTATTTATTTTTGTTGTTTTGTTTAAATTTTTTCATGTTTATTATGCAGGAAAAAACCGTACATTTCCTCAATATTTTTTATAGGCTACCATTACCGAATAAGACCTTGATATGGATCGTTTTCTTTATGTTATTTTCAGTGTCTTATTCTTTTTCCGATTCAATAAGTTAATCCCAATAATTTAATATTTTCGGATTGTAAATAAGTGGAAACATTTTCCGAAAATATATAATTCGGATGGATAGGTTATCCGAGACACCATCTAGGATGTAAATATAATATTCTCCTTAGAAATTAGCCATCATTCCAAAGATAGCAGCTGGTGATTCAACTGCGATTCCACTCTATTAGTTGGTGTTGCTAGAGTAAGCCCTACACAATACACATGAAATACCGATCCAAGAACTATGCTAATTACAATGTTATATGTGACAATTTATTTGTAATGCATCAGCAGCTTGATATAAAGTATTCCTCAATGTTTAAACCTTGGCTTCTGGAACATAAGAAAACCCCAAATTGGATAAGAGGATAAAAAGGAATTTACCAGTCGCAGTCGGGGCTCAAAATATGAATATTAAGTTAACTAACTAACTAACCATCACGCCGTTTCCCCGCAGGGGTAGGCAGAGAGGACGGACCGCCAAACAACTCGGTCTTGGCACACACTTCTTGCTTCATTCACATTCATACATCGTCTCATACATACTTTTCTATTATCTTGACATGACCAATAGTTATATTAACAATAATTTATTCGCAGTAACGTTATAGGTCAATCCTCCTTGTCTGAGATACTATTTTATACTGAGCTGTGCAGAGCTCCAAATGAGCATAATAAATGTCACTTTATTGTCACTATCTACCAATAGAATGATGTTCTCGGTTTACCCGCGTAACGTATTCTTTAAAAGGACTACAAAATACTTCGTCCTAGACATAAGAATTGATAAGCACCCACTTGTATCTTGACTTCTGGACCGAACAGACACGCGAAAGCGTTCAGTTTGAGACAAAATTCAGGACATAAGGCCTCTGAAGATGGACAGTGAGATCTGTCCGAAACGTCAGAAATTAAAAAGTCCTTTTAAGGACTACGTTATGCGGGTAAACCGAGAACATCATTCTACATCTTACACCCGTGAAAACCTTAACCATATATATATAACAACATATAATATGTCATATTTTTAACATACCATAGGTACTCAAATTATACCTTGCGCACATCGTTTAAAAACAATGGATGAATTCTAAAAACATTTTTAGAAGTTATTTTATTTTCATTGTGTTTAATTGTCTTCTACCGTGAAATTCACTGCATATTTCGCGCATTCCCGGGAATACCGTTTCGCATTCCGACTGCTGCTTGGTAATCACCGCACGACACTGATACCACTTGCTCATATTATAGCATGTCATCTTATATACAGGGTGTCTGGGGGTAAAGTGCAGTAACTTCGTGGGGGGATTCTACATGATCGTAGGAGTAAAAAAGATAAATAACTTTTTCCGAAATTCCAATTTTTTCTTTTTCATACAAAAAGACATACCTGCTAAAATGCCATAGTGTAGGTGCAAACTTACCCGATAAATTCGCAAGTGTGAACGTGGCAACGTTGCATATTGTGAGTGGCGCGTATCCATGGAAACCGCATGTGAATTGTAAACAATAACAACACAGAGTTCGCCGTATGTTTTGATATTTTACCAAATTCAAAAGAGAACTGCACTAAGATCACGTTACACTTTTTATTATAAAAAATATTAATAACTCATTGAACACTTAACTAATTTCATCGCTTTTTACTAATTTAAAATATTTTCAAAATGTCCACCTTCTGCTTGTAGGCAAGTATGTAAACATACAGTAATATTATTTATAATTCGTACATTGTGGCGTATTTCATCTGCGGCTTCGTGAATACGTAACCGGAGATCTTCGACGTTATTTACTTCTTTGGCGTAAACTTTATCCTTCATCGCACCCCAAAAGAAAAAATCTAACGGTGTCAAGTCTGGAGAACGCGCCGGCCATGGCGAAGTACTCCCTCGTCCAATCCAACGATCTGGGAATTGTTCGTCTAGGTAGCGACGAACGGCAAGTCCGAAATGTGGTGGAGCTCCATCCTGTTGAAACCACATTTCACGTCTTCTATTTAAATCAACTTCTTCCAAAAGAACGGGAAGGTCATTCTTCAAGAAATCCAGGTAATTTATTGAATTAAGCCTAGGTGGCAACACATGCGGTCCTATAATTTGATTGTTAATAATTCCAGCCCAAACGTTAACGGAGAATTGAACTTGATGGTGCAACTGCCTTACGGAGCGCGGGTTTTCTTCCGCCCATTCATGCAAGTTATGCAGGTTTATCACACCAGTTCTGTTGAACTGGGCCTCGTCCGTCCAAAGGATGTTCCCAATGAAGTTCGGGTTATTAAGTTGCTTACGAAGTAGCCACTGACAATATGCAATCCTTGATACGGGGTCACGTTCCAGAAGGCCTTGCACGCACCGATAATGGAACGGGTGCATTCCGTACGTCTTGAAGAGATCCCAGATAGAACTCTTAGGAACACCAGTCATTGCGGAAATTCTACGAAGCGACAATGTAGGATCATTTACAATTGTAGCCATGATGAAGTCTTCGTCCGCTATTGGTAAATTAATAGCATTGTTGTTTCGGGGTCTTCGGCCAATTCCTTGTTCGCGAATAAGTGCATGCGTTTGAACAAAAACACGAGCGTTGGGCACATTACGATTCGGAAAACGACGTGCATATTCCCGGCGCGCCGCTTCGGAATTTCCACCATGTAGTCCATAAAAATAATGAATATCTGCCCGTTCTTCGTTGGTAAAGCGAGGCATTGTCACAATAATTCTGTATTAAAATTACGCACAAAAGAAACACATTTTTAACAGTTAGGTTACTCTTAAACTAAATAAAACTCGATGTTTAAGGAAAACACGCACCGAATAAAGATGTACTTTTTAGTAAGACAAACACTAGATAAAGACACTAAATTAACAAGTTTTTATTTAAATGAGACTTTTAACACTAGATAAATTAAATTTTCAAAGTTGTTTACTCCGCGCGTCAAATACATTACATTCAAAGCACAGACGTTTGCTTACTGAAGGGGCGCGGGATGTAGATTTGGCAACGACGAAAAAAAGAATGCCGTCTAGGCACGTCGGAGAAATTTTTCGTTATTAGCTTAAAAGTACATCTAAAAGTTGGAATTTCAGAAAAAGTTATTTATCTTTTTTACTCCTACGATCACGTAGAATCACCTCCCGAAGTTACTGCACTTTACCACCGGACACCCTGTATAACCATACATGTTATATGCGCAGTTTCCAGTTTCAACTTCGTGCCGGAATGCTCGGCTGAAGGCAGTAGGAAGTATGTTGGTTTCAGCCATAGAATATAGAATTCAACTCTAGAAGTTCATTCAAATTTAAATGGAAAAAATAATGTTACATTTAGCAAAACCTTTTTCTTTCACGAGCCAATTTCAGCTGGAGGTAGCAGGTTTATTTGTGTTATTTCACAATTTACTTATTTAAAGTAATATATGATAAAAAAAGATGTGGTCCCAGATGTGACCGTTTCCTTTTCTGATTTTTCTGTTTCAGATTTTCGTTTAGAAATCACTAATATTGTCTTCAATATTTAAATATTACAATTTGAGGTTTTACTCAATAAAGTTATTCCGAAAAATAAATAATATATGATACATTTGAGGCACGCTCCAAAATGGAAAAAACTCTCAGTATCGCCCTGGTTTAAGAAAATCATTCAGAATTGAAATGTTGCTTGAAATGGCTTTGGCCATGTTTAGTGATCAGATTTCAATAGCCAGGTACTTTCCCCACCTTTTTCTTCCCCATCTCTGTCATCCTAACTACCTTTAGCCTCACAACGTTACCCCAATTGGGAATGCCTTAGTCTTACTGGCTCCAGACCATTGTGAGTCTTGTACGGTTTCACATTAAACAAAAACATTAGGTGTTATCAACTATCGACGTCCTCTTTTTTCATTCCTTGTTTTTATTTAGACTTTAGATAGTTACTTTTTTAACTTTACCTATTATTTGACATGTTTTTTCGCCAAATGAGCGTTTATGAACTAATTATTACATAAATGTTTGAATTCTTATTAGTTCATTATTTGTAGATCCTCACACGCTAATTACAAGAATTATACAAGCATGCGATGCATTCATGTACATTCATAAATTATACTTTATTTAACCTATTCCATTTCTCTTGTGTAATTGAGAAAAAGTTTAGAACTACGTAACTTTTTTTACTAATGCACATAAATCCAACGCCTTAATTTTAATCAAAAACCACCAAAGACAGAGCGTTTCTTTCAAGCGCCAAACACCCAAACAACGTTTTCACTCGCAACTTCTGTATGCTATAAATCTCTTGAACGACGCACGCGAGCCGCCTTATTCACGGTTAGGCACTGCGGGTACTGGGAGCACAGACAATGCGGGGGATTACCCCGTACTCTACCTCCTACACACTCGTATCACAAGTGATGAGTGCCATGAGACGAGTTTCTCCCGATTATTGTCTCGGCGTAGCGGCCTAGACGTGTGAAAGCGTAGCGCTGCTGTTACGACTCTACGTTAAATTAAATTAAATTGTTGCTTTAAATTTTATTTTGCAGATGGTAAATAAAGAGTATCCCGCCAAATTAAATAAAAAAAGAATTCACTGGTTTTCCGATATGAATTGAATATAAAATCAATGAACTTTGTGAAACACAATTTTTCATCAATATCGTAAGCTAGGTTTGACATGAATCTATGGTTGAATTTTTTGGTATTTTGAATATAATATGATCAACCAAAATTATAACTCAGATTTTAATGATTTATTGTGGTAATGGCAGGTAGAGATAATGAAAGGGGTTGAATAGGTATCACTGTAGACAGTATTGTTGCATGCATCAAGTTGGGATGCATGTCGGCCCGGTCTCATTGCGTCGGGATGTGGATCGGTGCTCAGCTATGTGTGGTCAGCTGGTGGTGAAAATCAAGGATCTTCTTGGTCCTTTTGTGATATGCTTGACACCGTGGGTGGTGGAGATGAATGTTGACGAATTCCTGTACGCCGATGTTTGGCACGTGGACGGTGAAGATGAACGGTGGCTAATTTTCCAGGCTGATGCTTGACACCATGGATGGTGGAGATAAGCGGTGGCATGTTTCCCAGGCCGATACCTAACACCGTGAGTGGTCGAGATAAACGGTGGTGAATTCCAGAATGTGGTCGAAACGATAGATTTTTTTTTTTGGTTTGAGGCATGTTTGGTGGCGCTACGACGTTCGGGGGAAGATTTTGTAAAGAAGTCAGCTGATGGTACGTGAGGCTAGAGGCATAAGTCAGCTCCAAACCGCCTGTGTCCGGCGAGCCTTAGGCCGGCGAGATTTCGCCAAGCGTAAGAGTAAGTGAGTACTAATAGACTTGACTATATTTGAGTATTAGACTAGACTAACTGGCCAGTGGCAGAAGCGGTGTTTATATAAACGCGCGTCTTGGTGGAGCCTCCCGGACCATTCTAGAAGCTGTGGAAATGTCAGCGTATTCTATTTGCCAATCTTGAAGATTCAAAACTTGCGCGCGGCATGCCGGCTGTACTAGGAGTAGCGTGTCGCCACTATTGTAATCGTAGGAAAAATTTAATAAACAAACACCACAAGGTAGGCAGACAGTTTTGGACAACACACACGCCTTGCTTTATCTACATTCGTACATACATACTGTCGTATTTTTCCGACTCTCAAACATAACCTATGTGTTTGATTCACCTTATTCCATTGTTGCATTGAGAATGCAATATGCAACATTGATATTTTTAATTTTCACAAAGAATAATAAATATTAGCAGAAATGTATTTGATTGTGTCTAGCACCATCGCTTGATGCAGACTGAAATTGAGAAGCGTTTTCACAAAGAAAAATGTCTACAAAAGCTTTCGCTTTTGTGAGACGGTTTTATGTTAATCAGTCGGGGTTAATATTTTATGACTATCGTTAAATGCAAATTAAATTAACTGTAGACATAATGAATAAATAATAAGAAAACTTAAATAATTTGTGAAAAGCCATCTTTGTTTAAAAATAATTCAAAAATTGCGATATTTTTTTATATAAATGTAGGTGGTAGGTAATATTCTATTACACATAAATCAGATAAATAAATAGATTCATGAAAATCCGAATCATTTTTCATTTCATTCGTATACATCTACAGAAAGAACAAAAATTAAAACCCTTTGGGGTAGATATTTTTTTTTGTGAAAACGCTCCTCAACTTGAACCTTCGTTTTTGCCTGGAATACAACTATGTTATCTTATTAGCGATGATATTTCTATAATTTGCTTTGATATACATTCAAGTGCAAAAGGAGAAAAGACATCACGCTGTATGTCTCGTAGTTTAAAATTGGAAAGTTGCTCGAAAACGGCTAGGAGAAACAAGTTTTTCATGAACATTATTTAGGTAATCACTTTGCTTATTTAAAATGTTCTGATTGTATTATTTTATACTTCCATAAAACTTAATGAGAAGTTAGTGCCGCATTTAATTCCAACTTTATTTCCGCCGAGCTTAAACGCTCTTAAGTAAAAGAAAAACATTTAAGAATAATTAGTTATTTTATTTAACTTTGGAACGACAGCGTAACGGTTTGGGTTTCCCAACGCCTCTTCGAGGCAGGCTATAAACTTATTTATTGTACGGTTATAAAATGGTAGAACCTTCCCTAGTAGGGTGAGATAAACAACATGAATACGTCACCCCCTACCCCTTCTGGAATCCTGAGCGGTAGACTGACAATTCATCCCTTATTTCCAATATCCAGCCCAACTCTAAATATAAATTCATATCCACTGAGAAGGAATCAATTTCGGCATTTACACAATATGTAGTCCTTTATTGAATCCAGTAATTGATACCATTTTTCTTTACGCTTCGAATCCGTACATTTTAAAGCGGTGTATGGAAAATGTTTTATCGTATCGTATGTTTATTGGATGTTACGTTTTAGATGAGGAAGCTGTACTAGTTTTAGAAACCTATTATACTGTTGAATATTAATTTACAACCTCAAATATGTTAAATTCTATTGTTTTACGGATTTTGAGCGAATTTGGCAGCTTGGGTTTTACTGGGGGGTTTGATATTACAAAAGGTGTTAAACAAGGCTGCGTAATGTCACCGTGGTTATTCAATCTATACATGGATAATTGTATGCAAGAATTGAATAAGGTGGGATTGGGTGCGAATTTGATTAATGGTAAAGTATGTTGTCTGTTGTATGCTGAATATGCGATGTTGATTGCAAACAGTATGGAAGATCTACAGCCTCTCGTGTCTAGAATGAACGAAGTATATATATGGAATGAGTTAATGATGAATATAAATTAATGGTCTAAAGTAATGGTTTTTTTATTTTTATTTTTATTTTTTATTATTATTTTTTTTATATATTCAATCAGTTTGATAATGCCTTCAGAGGGTGAAACAGCTGTCACGCGTAATAATAATTACACAGCAGAACTTGTTTAAAAATAAACTGTTTTTATAAACCCAATAACAATATTATTGAATATATAAAAAATAAACAACTAAAATGGAGTTCTACAAATTAAACTTAATAACAATAAATAAAGTAATGGTGTTTGAAAGAGTGAGTATGAAAACAGTGTGCAATAAAGTTGTGAAAGGTCAATACTTGGAGCAGGTGCATGAGTTTATGTATATAGGAAGTATGTTTACGAGAGATGGGAAGGCTGACAGAGATATTGAAAGAAGGGTAAATGCAGGTAATGGAGGACTGAACGCAGTTGGCGCTAACAAAAAATTGTCCAAAGAAGCGAAGTTAGCAGTCCACAATTGAGTGCTGGTACCTACTCTGATGTATGGAAGTGTGGCATGGAACTGGCAGAAAAAGGATGAAAGTAGACAGAATGCTATAGAAATGAGATCCCTGTGAAACCATGTATGATTGTTTGAGAAATGTGGAGATCTGCAAAGTGTGCAAGGATGATCGTGAGAGAATTGCGGAGATTCGAAGGAGCGTAAGGAGAATATATGACGAAAATGCCAATGGTAGCAGAAGTCGCGGACGCCCGAGGAAAGCATGGCACAATCAAGTGAATCAATTACTTGAGTCGGGCCATGTCAAAGGTCAGAATAATAGAAGAGTAAATGAGACGATGTATGAATGTGAATGAGGCAAGAAGTGTGTGCCAAGACCGATTTTTTCGGCGGTCCGTCCTCTCTGCCTACCCCTGCGAGGAAACGGCGTGATGGTTAGTTAGTTTGGTCTAAAAATATTCAGAAAATAGAATCAAACCTTTTTTAAATTCGAAACCGTACTGTAAATCCAACAAAAATCTTTAGCAAATCATCTGATTCAAGGATAAATAAAGAAAAAATTATATTTAAAATAACATTTATAGAACTTTTGACATGATCTATATCATTTTAACAGCTAATTCCTAAGTTGCTTGTAAAAGCATAAAATAAAATCAAATACTGCATATGTAAGGTAGAAATTTAAAACCCTGAAATTAACAAATTCATTTTATCTCTGACTATGATGAACCTAACTCTGAAGTGGCCATTTAGTTTGCGGCAATAAATATATTTATAAAACGTAAATTGACTTTGTATAATATGTGATAAGCCCAGAATATTGACTACGTTAAAGTTTATTTGAAATTGATCCCAAATGTGAAAAATTAGCAGTCGATATCGGAATATATATTTTTTACATATAAATGTGTATCCTGTAGTGTTACCTGGAGTACCCTATTTAAGTGGTTGATAAGGTATTTATCTACCACATCCCACAATTATTTCGGTCTTGTTTCTGGTTTAATGCCATATTCACACAGATTGCAATTTTTGGAAAAATAAGCTGTCTATAGCAGAAGTCCGAACAGATAATGTTTTACAAATTTTGGTTAAAGAATTCGTGGCAAAAATGCGTTTTCCAAATATTTTTCCAGATAGAAAAATATCTGCTAAAACAACAACATATTATAATTTATTATAATCCTAGTAATGTTAATGATTTTGTAATAAACAATGATGTAAATATGTTTTGAATGTAAAAAGGGAAACGAAAAGTGCAATCTAAAAAATCTGACATTTTATCTAATTTTGAAGCAAATAAACGAAATTCTTCTTCACAGCTTTATCTGGGTCAAAATAAAAATTCGCCACCTCATTTAATTCCTCTAGCATCATTCCCATCCAACACAATATTTTTTGTGTTCATTTTTATATTTCAGAAAAGTTTTTTTTTTATTTATTACCCTAAAACAGTACCTACGTATAATTACTGTTATACTATTATGGTTATATCATGATTTAATTTTTTTTTTGTTTATAATTTTCGATAGCTCTCTAGATATATTCTGTTTTTAAAATCCATGTAAAACCCAAGCTGGACGTAAAACAAATAAAATATTTAAAAAAACAATGGTTACATTATTATGTGGTCACATTTTTATATATTTATAATTTTGTTCTTAACGTAATATAAAGAAATCAAAGTTGCAAACTAAAGTATTCAACTAAAAAATATATAACATTTTGTTTTTAAATTTTACAATTAAGTTTTCGCACAAATTTGTTGGCCGTTAAATATTTTAAAAAGAAAAACTTTAATATTTGCGTACACAATTTATTTAAGAGACAATACTTGGGTAACATGTTTTTAATTTTGTAATATTCTCTTCTTGTTCAAAAACCATAATAGATATAAATTGATTCATTATCAAATTACAGTAGTTTTGTTAGTTTCCAATGATCTAATATTATATCAGTTAACATCATGTTAGATTTCATCCAATTACTCGTTGAATAGACCACAGGGGAGAACCCGCGCAGTTGGTAGCATAAGCTTAGTCTTGGAGTTAGTTATGGTTATGTAATTGATAGTTCTGTTTACGTTTCCTCCTTGTTCTAATTGTTTATAAGTACTTAAATAAACTAGCAGCGCACCCGGCGTTGGTCGGTGATTCTAATTTGCTTGGTTTCTCTGAACACCTTTAGGAAGCGACATCTGATTGTTTTCAGGTGAAATAATCTACTCGATTCCAAAAATACACATATTAATTAGGTTAGTCATATATTATATATTATTGAGTGATAAATACCTACTCTTATAGTTTTTTTTAATACTGCTCCCAACATTCCGCAGCCAGTGAGACTATGGTATCCCCAATTGGGGTACGTTGGAGGCTGAAGATAGTAGAGAGAGGAAGGTAATGGGAAGAGAAAAGAGATGGATAAGAGGAAGATGGGGAATTTCCTGGCTATTCAGATCTGGTCACCAAATACAGCCAAAGCTATCCCCATGCAACGTTTCAATTCTGAGTGGTGGTCTTACACCATGGAAATACTGAGAATGTCCTCAGAATAAGAAATAACACAAATTAATAAAATAACATTTACTTGCGCACACCGGGATTATTTAAGTTATATTCAATTTCTGCAAAGAAAATGGCTCATAATAGTATGTACTTGAGTAGAAATTTCACGGAACTTGACTGCTAAAAATTTGACGAATTGTTAAAATTTTTAAGCTCTCCGAAGAATCTGGCTCTAAGGGTCGCCCTGATAAAATACCATAATTGAAATCAACCATAACATGAAACCATCGCTTGAAATTTCTTTAAATATATTTAATTACCAGATCTGAGTAGCCAGATACTCTCTCGACCTTACTCTTGTCCTTTCCCGGCCCACTTATTTTAGCCTCACAATATACCCCAAATCGGGATTCCATAGTCTCACTGAATTCGGACCGTTGCTGTGAGCTTTGTCTTCACATAAAAAAGAGAGGCATCATAATAAACACTGAATTGAAATATTTTTTAGTGGTTTTTAATTATTTTGTTGCAGGTCAAGACGAGACAGCATTATGATGCCAGTTCAGAAAACTGACTACCAATGAGAGCAGTTGGGATTCTGGTGTGATTTTCAAATTCAAAATATATTATAAAACGGGTATAATTAAAGGGATTCTAATATATAAACCATTTTTCAGAGATAAATCATTCGAATAGGGGCTTGATATAGGTTGTAGAATAGACTTCAGGCCAAAAGGTTGAACGGATTGTAACATCAAACCACGCTGAACCTTAGAATCGACTCACGCTATCGAGACTACAGCTGTCATCATTGATGAGAGCGGAACATTATCCATGACTAGTAAGTGATCTCCAAGGAAGGTTTAGCAAGCGGGTTCTCCGAGAGCGGGTGGAATGGCGATAATAATAAAACAACAATATTTGGATGATTTGGATGATTTTTATAGCGCCGTTTTTGTGCAAAATCACCTCAAGGGCGATCTAACGGAACACGAGGAAGAGCCAATTATCTGGTACAGTTCCTCACTTTTCACTCGGTGTAGGTACCTCCTGTTTAATTTATTTAACGTTTTGTCATTTTGTTTAATATTCATGTTCAAATATGTATTATTTCTCGTAGAAATCACGCAAGTGATACACTTTTGGAGGCGGCTTTGTACATCGCCGCCAAGGTAAGCATTTATTGGATAACCAACCCCAAGTGATTCGCTACTTTATGTGATTTTGCAGGGGTAAACGGATTCATTGGGTGAAGTATATTCAGGATACGCCTGCCCACCAACTGAGTGGCGTGCCAGATCGGGAGAGGCTGGTTGAGGAGACCCTTTGACCTCTTCAACTTGTCTCTTGACCCATCTCCTAGCGCCGCAGTTAAAGGACATACGTCCTTCACTCCTGGTCGCATTAACCCCTAGATTCCAAACCACCCGTTATACCCTTTTCCTTCCCAGAACTTTCTCTCCTTTCTTTATCTAAAAAGACTCTCTCACAGTATCCTATAATATGACAGGGAGATGTTTTCCTCATGGCCTCCTGTGTGAGGTTAATGTTGAAAAACAAGTGAATTTAAAAATATATATACACCCTGAGATATTTGTAAAATCAAATTAAGGACAGGATGTTTCAAAGAATTTTGACATACCTCGATATTAGTTTTAAAGTTATTTCAGTTCCATAACGATAAAATAGTAGATTTTAATAGAACATTCACAAAACATGAAAATTGACTTTCGAATTCTGAGAACCAACTCGTCAAAATGGTAAATTTAAGAAAAACTGTTAGTTTCGCTCTTTTCGTGTAAATCTTAAAAAATTTTTACATGCTCTATTCTTTCTTATGACCCCTAAATATTAATGAAGAACGCAAATCATGGATAAGTTTAAAAAGGTCTAGGGTTCGTTTTCTAGAAAACAGTAAAGGTATAATGCTTTGTGTGTTTTGTTTTATTTTCTTTATCTCCTACACCCATTGCGTTAAGTCTAGTTATCTATGCTGTGATGAACTTGCCCTGGGATAAATTTTTTTTATTATTGATTTATTATGGTGGGAAAGAAATTTTCAGTTGACCTCACGACATAGGGAATTACCAGATGTTGGACAACTGATTTTAAAACAAGTGCTTAGATTTATTAGGGTAGGAAAAAAAACTTGGAACATGCACTGTATCGTCAGAGACCTCCGGGATGGTTTGAATTCTTAGATTTTATTCAGTGGAGTAGCGACGAATTTAGTTTGGGGCGGATAGAAAAAAAACCCTAACAGAGCCAATAAGAAACAATTAAAATCCGTTAAGCAACGCTACTAAAGTGACTTATTAAGTAGGAAATACGCCGTTAAATATAGTTACGTAATTTTTCTAAGGATTTAGATGAATTATTATGAATAGCGAGGTAAATAACATTTTAACAGGACGAGTTTGGAAGTTGCTTAATTAAATTAAAATCCTGCAAGAAGGTTTAAAAATAAAACTTAAAAATAAAAGATATTTAATACATCCTAGAATTAGGTTGGTAATTTGAAAAGAGGCTAAAAACTGGTAGGCCGACACGCTACTGGACTGGAAGGGTCTTGTTACATTCTTTTGAACAAAGAATTGGACAGTTTACTTGAGAAGTTATTGGTTTTGAAACGATTTAAATTAATGTGACATAATTGATGTGGTCTTTTAGTGCGTTTCTGTCTTTGAATACACGAAATTTTGAGAATTCAAAAGACATAAATTAGATATCGCATATGGCGAAAGGCGGGGTTGGTTTGGGAAGGGAGGTGGTCAAAAAAGCGTTGGGAGACGGTCGAGACGGTCAGCGTGGAAAAGCGGGGGAAGATAGTCTAGATTCAGGAGCGCAAGGAGTTAGTCGTGGTCAAAAAAAGCGTTGGGAGACGGTCGAGACAGTCAGCGTGGAAAAGCGGGGGAAGATAGTCTAGATTGGGGAGAGCTAAGAGACAGTCGTGGTCAAAAAAGCGTTGGGAGACGGTCGAGACGGTCAGCGTGGAAAAGCGGGGGAAGATAGTCTAGATTCAGGAGCGCAAGGAGTTAGTCGTGGTCAAAAAAAGCGTTGGGAGACGGTCGAGACAGTCAGCGTGGAAAAGCGGGGGAAGATAGTCTAGATTGGGGAGAGCTAAGAGACAGTCGTGGTCAAAAAAGCGTTGGGAGACGGTCGAGACGGTCAGCGTGGAAAAGCGGGGGAAGATAGTCTAGATTCAGGAGCGCAAGGAGATAGTCGTGGTCAAAAAAGCGTTGGGAGACGGTCGAGACAGTCAGCGTGGAAAAGCGGGGGAAGATAGTCTAGATTGGTGAGAGCTAAGAGACAGTCGTGGTCAAAAAAACGTTGGGAGACGGTCGAGACAGTCAGCGTGGAAAAGCGGGGGAAGAGAGTCTAGATTGGGGAGAGCTAAGAGACGGTCGTGGTCAAAAAGCGGTTCAAGATAGTCAGTTTGAAAGCATTGGGAGACGGTCAAATAGAGTCAAGGGGGTCAGAGATTCAAGGTCTGGGAGACGGTCAGGGATAATCAGGATCGGTCAGCGTTTTAAGATAGTCGAGTCAGTAAAAACTAGGAAGCGCGTCAACAATAATTAATCGTCGGGACGCGAACACGGCTAAAGTCATTAAGTGTAGAAGGTGTGGTTTTCTAAGAGCATGAGTATTTTACTGCATGTGACTGTGTTTGTTTTTTTATAATTATTTGGATTGTTGACCCTAAGATGTATCGGTAAGTCTATTATAATCTAATTATTAACACTTATTTCCCTAATGTAAACCAAATAATTCAATTGTATTTTGAAGTAAGGGTATTTAACTTGAGTACTATAGGTAATTATGTTAAAATCTTGAACGGAAGAACTTGTGACAATAGTCCGGACCCGTTAGCAAAGGAGGCCATAAATCACGAGACCTGGCCATTACAAAAAGGACGAAGAGCGGTTACCCTGAAGCCGCTTTAGATCATTCAACAATAGGCATTATTTATGAGTTAGACTATTTTTCGCAATTTAAAATGATTTAATAATTCTCCAGTAGTTATATTTAGCGTCAAAAATTATAAAATATAAACCATTGTAATTATGCGATGTTTTTATAATTCGGCGAACGGTTATTAGTCGAAACAATCAGATACCTATAGGCGGAATGGTAACGAATAGGACGGTTAATTATATGCTACAATACCTGTTCTTTAACAATAAGTTATCGTATTCTCCTTGGACATCCAATATATTTGGTATTATCAAAGTTATTCGCGGAACTAATGCAGCGGATGGAAGGTGGCCGCCGAGAGAATGCATCTGTCTGGCATTCCTATTCTATCAAGCGAGATTTTCATTTTTCATAAGTTTGGCGGGGACGAAGTGTACGAATTTTCCGTAGGCTGTCCTATCTTATCAAAGCGACAAAAGCGAAGGGAACGAAATTTGTAATTGGCTTGCCTAATAGGGACTTTTGTGTTAGCAAAGTCGATAACCCTGGGTACCGAGATAACGTCTATTTTAGTATAGCAGCGCCGGCTTTTCCCCTGCTATTGGTGTGGTTGAGTTATTCCCGTAAAGGCACCGGTTTCTGTCGAAGGTGTTGGAGGACCAGCCTTAGATAGTCACCCTGAATAGACCCCTGTTTCGAGTATTTTCAGCTGGTGAGAGGACGCTTTCACGGAGTTCAAATCGAAGGGAACGAAGATTGCTAATGGGCTTTCCTACTTGAGTTAGCTTGGTAGACGAAGGAACAAAGCGGATAAGGGCTATGCTATTCTTGTCTGGCGTATGGGGAGGATTTTCTCGCTGACAGAACGAAGGGATCGTGACGAATATGAAGTTGTTTCGGCGCTTTCTGACGTCCTTCCTGTCAAATTCAATAAATACTTACCCCACTATAGGAGGAGAAGTCATCCAGAATTAGGTTGGAAATTGACTCCGACTGAAACCGTTTGAGCTGACGGAGATCGGATGATTTCAGATTCACGACCTGACGATTCCAGTATCCCTGATCCTTAGCGCCGGAAGTCGAGGATATCATTTTCTACCATTCTTTGATATTTGAAGCGAACGGAGGGTGACAAACGATAGAGCGAATGACCATGACTTTGAAGTGGGGTAAAATCTCCCGTCTCGGAAACATTCGTTATGTCGGATGGACGCCCTCATCCAAATTAAATATTGACATGACTATTTTGAGTGTGGACGAAAGACTTGAAGTATGTTCTGTATTGCGCATATGGTAAACATGTGTCATTACCTCTACTGGGACGAGAAGCTGTATAGACTGGAGCCAGGAGCTATTTGGAGTAGCGTGACTGCAGAGGCGAAGGCGAACAAACTGAAGCTGAATTCATCATTATTCTTACGAGCGTAAACCAGAGGGGTGCACGGGACTTCCGAACTCCTGACGTTGCTGATGCAAACCACTTCAGTATATGTTTATGTTTGAGGTTAGTAGAGTGGACTCCTAACTTTCGGCATGCTGGCGAAGCTTAACTCATCATTGATTTGGGGGAGGTTGACGCGACCTAAACTTCGCGCTACCCACGTGACCCAAATGGTTCCTGACATCAGGCTATCATGCCCACCGAACCGGAGCAGCTCCTTATACCTAACGGTATAAGATGAATCTTCATCAATCATCATCATCATCAACATCATCATTTACCACCAAGGATCCACATCCCACCTTCATCACCCTCCGGCAGGAGGCAAAACATGTCATTATTTCATCTGTCGCTGAGCGATATTCAATTAATTTCTGGAGGTGTTGGGATTGGACCATCAACTTGGCTGCTCTCGAGCTGGTCACGTTGATGGATGGGATTTGGACGGAGACCAATCGTAGCAACACATGTTTTGTCTCTAGCTATTCCCAAAAATACCTACTCATAGAAATAACTCACAAAACTAACAATCCATAGCCAAATCACTAACCTAGAATCTTGTGCATCTTGAATTGAATTGTCTATAGAGAATTTCATGTACCTACTTGTATTTAATTGTCCCATTATATTAGCACATCAACGACTGCAGTAACCGGAAACGTTCTGGCGAGCAAACAAGGTAGGAAAAGGTAGTTAAAATCAGGGTAGTCGGTCATTGTCTTATTTTCAAACCATACAGAATGTAACACGCCTCATCTAAAAAGAACCAAAGTTACCACAACCAATTAAAAAGGATCCTTCAATGAATTAATCACTGTCGAAACAAAAAAATTACACAACGTGAAATATTAATTCGTTAAGATTGAAGGGTTGATGTACCGTGAGAAGTTGCAAATCAGACGGGAGAAATCATTACTTTTCACGAAGTGAGAAGGTAAGATCAGCGATTCGTTTTGCGCGAGAGAGGGGTATTTACCGACATTTATACCCGAGTAAAACATTAAAATCAGACGGAAGAATTTATATTAATTCGAATTTTGAAAGAAAAACCAAGGGTCGACTAAGAACCATTACAGTGATGCCGTTGGACCAGGAGGTGAGGTCTTAAAATGTTTTACATTCTGTTTGGTTCAAGACAATGAAAAAAATATATAAAAAAGCCAGGGCTAACAGTTCAGTGTTTTAAATACAAAACTGCGAAAAGTAGTGAATTTCTACAGTAATAGTTGAGCTATACGTGAATTTATCAGTAGGGTAAAAATTAGTTTATTTAAATTCCAAATAAAAATATACGAGTGAAATTTTATGATGTTATCCAACCTCCGATAGGACATAGTGAGTAAAGGTACTACATTGTGGAGGGAGAAAATAGTTCCTTCAGTAGTAGACCTAATACCAGCGCATTAGTTTATCTGCTTTAAATGCTAAATATCCGTAATAAAAATATCCGTGAATTTATCAGTAGGGAAAAAATTAGATTTTTTAAATTTTAAATAAAATTGTAAAAGCAAAATTTTGTATTGTCATCCAACCTCCGATAAGACATAGTTATTAAAGGTACTACATTGTGGAGGGAGAAAATAGTTTATTTACGTAGTAGACACAAACCCAGTTCATTCTAGAGGCTGATGTCCAACCTGAAATAACAGATAAAACTTTTTTTTATGTTTCTTTATTCATTGCAATTATTTATTACATGCATTTAGAATTTTTCGACCACCATGCTAGGCACGTGCCCGTTTTACTTTGGGGGGAGAAAACCAGAAACGACAAAAAATCACTTATGATAACAGTTTTTTTGGAGTTCGACTTTGGAGGGAGACGAAAAGAGAAAGCGCAATTGTAAATAAACATTTTAAAGTCAATAGACGTACGGTGAGAAAGACTCTAGGGCCTAGACAGGTTGTAAAACCAAAACAAAGATGTATTGTACTATGAGACGAGACCCTTTTCTCGGGGACAAAAACAAATAATAATTTATTACGTCACTTATTATGAACTTGAGCATTTATAAGTGGGTCGACGGAACAGATTTATATTATCTTGAGTTAGTAAAAATTCAGTGAACGATTCAGTAACAATATAAGTGCGAGTACTTATGTTTCGTTACCTAACGGGTATTCTTCCATGAGAAGAAGAGCATGCCCTTGTGCAGTGAATAGCTACAATAAATTGATTCAATTTTGATATAACCTTACTTGATATTTGAGTAAAGTGATGATTAGGAAATTACTCCGTGAATCAGTGATTAAATTTTGTGATTAAAACAATTAAATTCTTTTCAAATTAAACAAAATATATGTATTACAATAATAAACGGAGGGATCAACTTAATTCAATAAAAATAATAATCTAACTCATCTTAATCAGATTTCGAATGTAAAATCAAGAGTCGATCGGGGCCTTCAATTCAAAACGGTTGAATAATAATAGGATTCCTGAAACGTAATAGAAACACGAGTGTTAAGATTCTAATAAAATTTGCGTATTAAATAAAGTGTTCGTGATAAAAAAAATATGTATATATTTAAACATATTTATACCTAGGGTTTCCCTGATACCTTTCAGACTCCCCATCAAATCAACATTAATTACCTCGGTAGTGTCGTCAACATTACTAAACCTTCCTTTGTCCCGACCTTTGACCAACGATTAAGCTTCATAATTGGAGAATTAGATAGTTTCGCTGTAAAAATAATATATCACAAATATTAGCAAGCCGAAATGGGTTTTTTTTCCTGCGCTATCATGTGGACGGTGACGCCGACATGAACTGAGCAATCAGCGCGGCATACTGAAAGCTTCACCCTTTCACGGTTTTATGCAGTGTAAAAAGGGATGATAGACAGAATGAAAAGAAGACATGAGAGACTCTGGGATGAAAGGGGCGTAATTCGCTGTTGAAGGCGTCTAGCTGAAGGTGTCCTATGTTCCTGCAAGGTTATGTTGAAGGTGTTCGCGCGATATTCCGTAGGAATAAACCCGTTAAAGTTCTATCAAATACTCCAATTTTGTCGACCTGGAAGCTGATGTAAGCCAACGCAATCTTGGTTTAATTACAACAGATTCTAAGAGGTGAAGTGTAGGTCTGACAGCACGTGGAAGGAGGGCTTCATCAGACGAAACTTACATGACACATTTTCGCGTTAGCATCGTGATATGGGATGCAATTACTTTCCCCATTTAGAGACAGTAAAGTAGGTTCACAGAAGTGAATACGCTGGAACAATTTCTGGAAGTGTTGGGAAGTCTCAATTCGTTTTCCTTCAGGCGTGGTGGGTTCTAGTAGGTCACGGTACCTTTGAGAAGTGGGTCGCCAGCTATTAGAATATAGCCTGAGACACGCTGAGGTCAAGATTTGAGTTCTGATCACCATTCACCGTTATTGTTTGGCTAATGTAAGCCAGCGTAGTTTGAAAGAGATTTCATTTGTATAGTTTACCCCTTTTCCTTCCTCTTCCCCCTCCACACTTCCTTTCCTATAATACGACTTAGTTGTTCAACAAAACTCTTATCAAAATATTAGTAGCTACTACAATATTAGGTTCCTTGGGGTAGCTTTTTACGAAAACGGCGCTATATAAACTATTCAATAATAATTATTATTATTATTAGGCGTCCTATAAGGAGCAATAGGAAATTAGACACAGGGTTTTACGAGAAATAATTTAACAATTTGATTGGTAAAGAGATTATTCACTCTAATTAGACGGAACTGGATTACCCAAAAGAAAAAAAAAAAATTTTTTTTATACATTCTTGCATATATTGTAATTACCCAGGTGTGACCTTGTGTTCCATTGGGAGTATGTGCAAACATGCACTCCAGACGCGATAGATATTGTGATTACAATGTTTTGCAAAGATCGAGCACGGTCAAGAAACGGTAGAAAAGAAACGTCAACCATAAAGCAATTAGGAACGGACCTAGGGTAGAAAAAAAAACCGTAAGCAACGTCAAGCGAAACAGGGGCGGATTGGGAAACCTCTCGTAGGAAAAAAAAATATATAAAAAAATAAAATAAAATGGATTAGGAGTTTTAACAATTTTAACAACAAGAACAGAGCAGTGGGGAGCAAATGAAACCTAGGAAGGTTTGAAGAAAACAAAAAAAATTATATTATTGGCGAGTTCAAACGTGTTCTGCTGCTAGGGTGATGGAACAATAATAGATGACAATAGCTTATCCTTGTATCTACTCCCACTATTATTTTTCCAGGAGGGAGCTGTGATGAACTTGCCCTGGGATAAATTTTTTTTATTATTGATTTATTATGGTGGGAAAGAAATTTTCAGTTGACCTCACGACATAGGGAATTACCAGATGTTGGACAACTGATTTTAAAACAAGTGCTTAGATTTATTAGGGTAGGAAAAAAAACTTGGAACATGCACTGTATCGTCAGAGACCTCCGGGATGGTTTGAATTCTTAGATTTTATTCAGTGGAGTAGCGACGAATTTAGTTTGGGGCGGATAGAAAAAAAACCCTAACAGAGCCAATAAGAAACAATTAAAATCCGTTAAGCAACGCTACTAAAGTGACTTATTAAGTAGGAAATACGCCGTTAAATATAGTTACGTAATTTTTCTAAGGATTTAGATGAATTATTATGAATAGCGAGGTAAATAACATTTTAACAGGACGAGTTTGGAAGTTGCTTAATTAAATTAAAATCCTGCAAGAAGGTTTAAAAATAAAACTTAAAAATAAAAGATATTTAATACATCCTAGAATTAGGTTGGTAATTTGAAAAGAGGCTAAAAACTGGTAGGCCGACACGCTACTGGACTGGAAGGGTCTTGTTACATTCTTTTGAACAAAGAATTGGACAGTTTACTTGAGAAGTTATTGGTTTTGAAACGATTTAAATTAATGTGACATAATTGATGTGGTCTTTTAGTGCGTTTCTGTCTTTGAATACACGAAATTTTGAGAATTCAAAAGACATAAATTAGATATCGCATATGGCGAAAGGCGGGGTTGGTTTGGGAAGGGAGGTGGTCAAAAAAGCGTTGGGAGACGGTCGAGACGGTCAGCGTGGAAAAGCGGGGGAAGATAGTCTAGATT
The DNA here is from genome assembly GCA_026573805.1 of Hesperophylax magnus. NCBI lineage: Eukaryota > Metazoa > Arthropoda > Insecta > Trichoptera > Limnephilidae > Hesperophylax > Hesperophylax magnus. The sequence continues at coordinate 4,320,446 of JAIUSX010000022.1, forward strand.
CAGGAGCGCAAGGAGTTAGTCGTGGTCAAAAAAAGCGTTGGGAGACGGTCGAGACAGTCAGCGTGGAAAAGCGGGGGAAGATAGTCTAGATTGGGGAGAGCTAAGAGACAGTCGTGGTCAAAAAAGCGTTGGGAGACGGTCGAGACGGTCAGCGTGGAAAAGCGGGGGAAGATAGTCTAGATTCAGGAGCGCAAGGAGTTAGTCGTGGTCAAAAAAAGCGTTGGGAGACGGTCGAGACAGTCAGCGTGGAAAAGCGGGGGAAGATAGTCTAGATTGGGGAGAGCTAAGAGACAGTCGTGGTCAAAAAAGCGTTGGGAGACGGTCGAGACGGTCAGCGTGGAAAAGCGGGGGAAGATAGTCTAGATTCAGGAGCGCAAGGAGATAGTCGTGGTCAAAAAAGCGTTGGGAGACGGTCGAGACAGTCAGCGTGGAAAAGCGGGGGAAGATAGTCTAGATTGGTGAGAGCTAAGAGACAGTCGTGGTCAAAAAAACGTTGGGAGACGGTCGAGACAGTCAGCGTGGAAAAGCGGGGGAAGAGAGTCTAGATTGGGGAGAGCTAAGAGACGGTCGTGGTCAAAAAGCGGTTCAAGATAGTCAGTTTGAAAGCATTGGGAGACGGTCAAATAGAGTCAAGGGGGTCAGAGATTCAAGGTCTGGGAGACGGTCAGGGATAATCAGGATCGGTCAGCGTTTTAAGATAGTCGAGTCAGTAAAAACTAGGAAGCGCGTCAACAATAATTAATCGTCGGGACGCGAACACGGCTAAAGTCATTAAGTGTAGAAGGTGTGGTTTTCTAAGAGCATGAGTATTTTACTGCATGTGACTGTGTTTGTTTTTTTATAATTATTTGGATTGTTGACCCTAAGATGTATCGGTAAGTCTATTATAATCTAATTATTAACACTTATTTCCCTAATGTAAACCAAATAATTCAATTGTATTTTGAAGTAAGGGTATTTAACTTGAGTACTATAGGTAATTATGTTAAAATCTTGAACGGAAGAACTTGTGACAATAGTCCGGACCCGTTAGCAAAGGAGGCCATAAATCACGAGACCTGGCCATTACAAAAAGGACGAAGAGCGGTTACCCTGAAGCCGCTTTAGATCATTCAACAATAGGCATTATTTATGAGTTAGACTATTTTTCGCAATTTAAAATGATTTAATAATTCTCCAGTAGTTATATTTAGCGTCAAAAATTATAAAATATAAACCATTGTAATTATGCGATGTTTTTATAATTCGGCGAACGGTTATTAGTCGAAACAATCAGATACCTATAGGCGGAATGGTAACGAATAGGACGGTTAATTATATGCTACAATACCTGTTCTTTAACAATAAGTTATCGTATTCTCCTTGGACATCCAATATATTTGGTATTATCAAAGTTATTCGCGGAACTAATGCAGCGGATGGAAGGTGGCCGCCGAGAGAATGCATCTGTCTGGCATTCCTATTCTATCAAGCGAGATTTTCATTTTTCATAAGTTTGGCGGGGACGAAGTGTACGAATTTTCCGTAGGCTGTCCTATCTTATCAAAGCGACAAAAGCGAAGGGAACGAAATTTGTAATTGGCTTGCCTAATAGGGACTTTTGTGTTAGCAAAGTCGATAACCCTGGGTACCGAGATAACGTCTATTTTAGTATAGCAGCGCCGGCTTTTCCCCTGCTATTGGTGTGGTTGAGTTATTCCCGTAAAGGCACCGGTTTCTGTCGAAGGTGTTGGAGGACCAGCCTTAGATAGTCACCCTGAATAGACCCCTGTTTCGAGTATTTTCAGCTGGTGAGAGGACGCTTTCACGGAGTTCAAATCGAAGGGAACGAAGATTGCTAATGGGCTTTCCTACTTGAGTTAGCTTGGTAGACGAAGGAACAAAGCGGATAAGGGCTATGCTATTCTTGTCTGGCGTATGGGGAGGATTTTCTCGCTGACAGAACGAAGGGATCGTGACGAATATGAAGTTGTTTCGGCGCTTTCTGACGTCCTTCCTGTCAAATTCAATAAATACTTACCCCACTATAGGAGGAGAAGTCATCCAGAATTAGGTTGGAAATTGACTCCGACTGAAACCGTTTGAGCTGACGGAGATCGGATGATTTCAGATTCACGACCTGACGATTCCAGTATCCCTGATCCTTAGCGCCGGAAGTCGAGGATATCATTTTCTACCATTCTTTGATATTTGAAGCGAACGGAGGGTGACAAACGATAGAGCGAATGACCATGACTTTGAAGTGGGGTAAAATCTCCCGTCTCGGAAACATTCGTTATGTCGGATGGACGCCCTCATCCAAATTAAATATTGACATGACTATTTTGAGTGTGGACGAAAGACTTGAAGTATGTTCTGTATTGCGCATATGGTAAACATGTGTCATTACCTCTACTGGGACGAGAAGCTGTATAGACTGGAGCCAGGAGCTATTTGGAGTAGCGTGACTGCAGAGGCGAAGGCGAACAAACTGAAGCTGAATTCATCATTATTCTTACGAGCGTAAACCAGAGGGGTGCACGGGACTTCCGAACTCCTGACGTTGCTGATGCAAACCACTTCAGTATATGTTTATGTTTGAGGTTAGTAGAGTGGACTCCTAACTTTCGGCATGCTGGCGAAGCTTAACTCATCATTGATTTGGGGGAGGTTGACGCGACCTAAACTTCGCGCTACCCACGTGACCCAAATGGTTCCTGACATCAGGCTATCATGCCCACCGAACCGGAGCAGCTCCTTATACCTAACGGTATAAGATGAATCTTCATCAATCATCATCATCATCAACATCATCATTTACCACCAAGGATCCACATCCCACCTTCATCACCCTCCGGCAGGAGGCAAAACATGTCATTATTTCATCTGTCGCTGAGCGATATTCAATTAATTTCTGGAGGTGTTGGGATTGGACCATCAACTTGGCTGCTCTCGAGCTGGTCACGTTGATGGATGGGATTTGGACGGAGACCAATCGTAGCAACACATGTTTTGTCTCTAGCTATTCCCAAAAATACCTACTCATAGAAATAACTCACAAAACTAACAATCCATAGCCAAATCACTAACCTAGAATCTTGTGCATCTTGAATTGAATTGTCTATAGAGAATTTCATGTACCTACTTGTATTTAATTGTCCCATTATATTAGCACATCAACGACTGCAGTAACCGGAAACGTTCTGGCGAGCAAACAAGGTAGGAAAAGGTAGTTAAAATCAGGGTAGTCGGTCATTGTCTTATTTTCAAACCATACAGAATGTAACACGCCTCATCTAAAAAGAACCAAAGTTACCACAACCAATTAAAAAGGATCCTTCAATGAATTAATCACTGTCGAAACAAAAAAATTACACAACGTGACATATTAATTCGTTAAGATTGAAGGGTTGATGTACCGTGAGAAGTTGCAAATCAGACGGGAGAAATCATTACTTTTCACGAAGTGAGAAGGTAAGATCAGCGATTCGTTTTGCGCGAGAGAGGGGTATTTACCGACATTTATACCCGAGTAAAACATTAAAATCAGACGGAAGAATTTATATTAATTCGAATTTTGAAAGAAAAACCAAGGGTCGACTAAGAACCATTACAATGCATACACAAAGAAGACAAAAGTCAGAAGATGACGAATTAATCGTTGCTAAGAATGGATAAGCGGCGGCGAGCGAACATTTTGCATTCGGAATGATAGTTAAAAAAAGTTGTTACTAACAAAATTTTATTTTACCAACTTTCTTAAGGATAAAAAAAACATTATTGAAATAAAAATATACAAATCTTTCGAATATTTTTTTTTCAGAACGTTCACCACTGTGAACAATATCAAATTAAGGGTTAATGACAGCGTCATAACATTGACGGGATGTGACCACTGCATACGACTCATGCATTTAACGCGTCGTGCGTCGCAGTGAGCCCCGAACAGTCGCAGTCACGATTATAATATTTCAATCACGTCGCAAGACACAGGAAACGGGTTGCAGGACGAGGGACGCAGGACGCGGAACGCAGGACGCAGGACGGAAGATTCACGATCGTCGCTGAAAGTTTCGGGCTCATTGGGGCCGGTGACAGATTTATTGTTGTTGTTTTTCTTTTTGATGCCACATTTTCATAAAGTCCGTTATCTTACCGTCGCGGTGTCCGGAACTAGAAAAGTTTTAAAGTTCTTTGAAAGTAAAATGGGGGTAAGTATAACTTTTTTCAGTAAATGAACACAAGTATTCTAGTATTTAGAGTATTTTTAGTGAATGACAATTTCAATATGAAATTAATAGCCTACCCTAAACATTTATAAATATCAGAGACATGCAGACCACGCTGACCATAAAGTGTATTTTCAGTATCTTTACGAGAAGAATATATTATATTAACAAACATAATTGTTTAATACCTAATTCACCGGAAGATATTTTATATCATATATATCTTGAACCATAATAAAAGACTTTAATAACATAAAAAACTATAAAATTACTATACACGTCTCTGGTTAGAAGTCAGGTTGAATACAATTCAACCATTTAGTGTCCTCATTTCAACTCTCATTGTTTATAAATTGAAAAAATTCAAAATAATTTTTTTACGTTTTATTAATTTCAAAATCGGTATTCCTATTATTGAAATCAATTTTGTCAATTTACGCAGTAAACTTAACTTATTGAAATTATCTCAAAGGAAAAAATATTCGATCTCCTTTTATTATATAAAATTATTCATTCAAGGTTGGACTGCCCTGACACTATAAATTTGCTATCTTTACATATACCTCCAAAATATACTAGACGGAATATTTTATTCTACAACAATAACTTCGCTACGAACTCTGTCTTAGAAATAATACATAGGTTGGGCAATGAACTAAGTGATGTCGCTGACATATTTAATTTAAACTTCAATACTTTTAAAGCCAAATTAGTCCACCATTTTTTAAATGAAAATAATGTATGAGAAATCATTATATTTTATTCCGATTTTCTATTGTTTGTTTTATACTGTTGTTAAAAATGAAATTTGTAATTGTTATGTACTTAAAAGCTCAATAGGGCGTCAATAAATAAATAAATAATAGGTTTACAGTAAAAATTTGAATAGCCACGTCTATAAAGATAAATAATTTTAAAGAAACCCTCGCTTGTGTAGTGTGCCTACTGAATGTTAATTAAGTGTTAATTTATTTATTTATTTAAACGCCCTGATGGGCTTTGACGTGATACATATTTTACAAGATTTATTGCATAATACAGTGCCAACAGAAGGTTTTTATTTTTTTAAACAACAACAAAATAAATAACAACAGACTTAAAAAATTGACATAATACATGTAACAGATAATTTTCCATTTTGATGTACATAATGTTAGTAAAGAGAAATAATAAATAAACCAGTTTTAAAAGTGCAGATTGAAAAATTATAAGAAATTTAATAAACGTTGCTTCGCACTCAGTATCTTTTAAAATTTGCGGGGAATGAGGGGACTGCAGACGGGTGTTCGAAACTAGTTAGAAATATTTTCAATGCTATCGGTAGGTACAAATTAGAGATGCAGCAAATATTCGGCCACTCTACTGTATTCGGCGTATTCTGCTATTTTTTAGTATTGAGTATTCGACCGGATACTCCAAATACCGATTTATTTATTTTTATTTAATTAAAACATATTTAATAATATAATTATTAAGTTCTGCAAGTATTTTTTGGTTTTTGTTATTGTTACAGCTGTTTCGGCTTTCAAGGCCATTTTCAAACTGTACAGAATTGCTACTGAACACAGTTGCTACTGAATACACTTGCAGAACTTAATAATTATACTAATAAATAAAATTTTAATAACATTTAAAAAAAATTAATTAAGTTCCACTAATTAAACACAAAAACAATAAACAAATACCAAATACCTAATGATGAAAATAAAAACGCAAATTGATCATAACGTGTTTACCTTTAATAAAATAGTATTAGGTTTTTTTATATTATAATCAGAGGCAAATTGTGGTGAATAAAACCCGTTTGTCTGCGTAGTAACGCGTAGAAATACATTATGATACATTCGAAATACGTTTGAAACGCGAAGAAATACACATTAAATTAAATTCTTCTAAGCAATCAGGAACGTCAATATTGAATACTGAATCTGAATTATGTCAATTCTAAGAGTCTAAATAGGTATTCAAATTTTTTTTCAATTAAATTAAAAAGCTGCTTCTCGATAGCGAATGAATGTTTGGTCTGTTACAAAGTTGTTACCTATGAATAATGTAATTCTTAAGTATAATAAAGCAAAGTTTACTTCTTCTAAGGCTACGGACAGACATCGCATTAGTAGCACGAAGCATGCTATTTTGAGCAAATGCTACTTAGAAACATGTGTGTGTAAAACATTGCTAGTATTACGAATGTTCACAAATCAACAGTCCGTTAGTTTGTGAGCATGCTACTTGCGAGGGTGGAAGGGGTGTGCTCTTAGCATGTCTGAACTGAGTATCGTGGTATCGAATCGATAAATAATAATAGCTCAAATTTCTGCGGTATTATGATTTTTATAACCGTTGACATTTTCTTTTCGCATATCTACTAACAAATAATGATTCCTTGCTCCAAGACTTGCTCTTTTAATTATCCAATTTATTAAAACGACCAATTTATTTTCTTTGTTTCTTATCAATAAGATTATTTTCTTTAGTTCATTGCGGATGGAACTGGCTCTATTAAATCGTTGTAACTATAAGGTAGTAACACTGTTTTCTTTACTTGTATTTTCTTGGAAAGCTTTCATGTTGCCCGTGATCCTGCGTTTAAATAGCATGTTTATTTTGTTGTTTGTTTTAAGCTTGCTTATTCAGGTGTTTTCTTAATACAAGCATGCTGGAATCCATTTATTGGATAACCAACACTCTGTCACAGGTCATCCCAATTGGTTCGCTACGTTTGGTGATTTAGCAGGGGTGCTTAGGTTCACGGGGTGACGTTTGACTAGGTCTTGGCGGCGTATGCGTCTGCCTGCCGACTGCGTGGAGGGCCTGTTAGGGAATTGGGAGAAACTGGATGGGGGAGGCTTTTTACCTCTCCAGCAGGACACTTCCGACCCATCGCCTTGCACCGCAGTGTGAGGGATGCATTCATACGTAGGTACGTCAATCCTAAACACACTGGTCCCCAAATTCCTATCCACACCTCATAACCTTTTCCTGTCTATAATTTCCTATCCTTCCTTTCCTTAAAAAGACCCTTCACACAACATCACCAAAGATGACATACGCCTTGAGGGAAATTATTTTCCTCAGGGCCACCTGCGTAGAGCTAATGTAAAAAAAGCCTTACAAAAACAAATGTGTAGAATTGAAGAGTTTTGTCATGCTCGTATGCTTATGTATGAGCTTGTCTGTACATACCTTTACACAAGAAGAAAAAAAGCAAGTGAGTAAGAAAGCTATAGCAAAAGTAGGTACAAATAATAAAACAAACAGTAAATTCTCATTCAAAATTTGAGTAAGTTATGCTCTGTTCAAAAAGTTATTCCTTCTATTTCAAATGTCGACCCCAGATTCCTCATTGTTGCGTACCTATACTGTAAATTCCGAAGCATATTTCAGTAATTTTTAGTTATTTTAGACAAAATTGATACAAAAATAAGCGGCGAGCTAACTTGATTTAAACTTTTCGGAATTATTGCAAGAAAAATGTTCGCAATTTTAGTGCTTACCAAGCAAAAAATTATGACTGGCAAGGAATGATTATTCATTAAAAGTAATAATTAAATTCTAAAATTTAATTAAATTCTGGTTACAAGATTAAAGTTTTTCTATCCGTTTTCCCAAATTTCAATTTGGCTTTACTGAAATATGTAATTCAAAACCCGCATATACACATTAATAAACCAATATTTTAGTTAATTAACGAATATTTACATTCGGTATTATTTTATAATTACCCAGGACCCGGAATACGCGGACTGGGTAGGTTTAATTGGAATGTATGCCAATTGCCTATGCCTCGTACTGTTTTCTATTAAAACAGTTTTGGCTGTACCCAGTTCAAGGCGAGAAAACACATACAGCAACCTTTTGCAGGCTGTAGGATTACATTATACGAGTATTGTTTGCACTCCGTCGTGTTTATTCCATTAGCATTAAATTAACGGTTACGTGGCATATTACACGGGGGTGAATTTCACGTACCAATATTACACTGCCAAAATTACACGCGGACTGAATTACACATGGGCGAAATTACGCAGCGCCTTTTTTGTTGATTAATTTTAATTTAGCCATTTGTACACCGAAGTTTACAAATGTCTAATCAATAATTGATTACATGCATATGTTATCATTTTTATTATTTATTTAATTTTCTTTTTATTAATGTGGCTCATACAATCCAGCTTGAATCTATCAATTGGTGCAAACTTTATGGTTTCTGGCAGCGCATTATAATATGTTATTCCTTTGTACAGTAAACTATTTTGTGTATTGGCTTTGTACCCTAATTGCATTGCACGCTCTTGTATTATTTTTTTGTGAAAGTCCTTGTTGTATATAGTTTTATTTGAAAAGTATTTTTGTAATAGGTTGTGTTCGAGGAACGAACAAGGGTTGGGATAGCCGTACTTTAAATATAAATAAAGACAATATACAGATAAAGCATAAATGAAGTCTATGACTTGTGACAGGCGAATGCGAAAACACAATTCGTAAGGTTAATTTACAATCAACTTACCGGGTGGCGATGGTGAAATCTGCATGGTGAGACTCATCTGTCAGCACTGGAACGGGATTGTGGTTCGTTAGCACTCGTTATTTTAAATTAAATTGCGATAAAATACGTATTAAGTGATTATTCCGATAAAGAACCGGCGATGGTGTTTTGACAGGACGAACGGTTTTTGTGCGATATTTCGGCTCACGGCCCTCCGTGGTTATAGCTGACGTGTGCGAATTTAAACTACACAGTTCAAATTCTGACGATACGATTGGTTAGTACACGGCCTGTCAAAGCAAACGGCGTGACGGAACAGGTTGTTTATTATTTCATTTATAAATATCATCGTGTTCAAGGTCAGCATCTGTTTAACTGTTAGCCAATTTAGTTCCTTTAACATTCCTTCGAGGTGATTTTTAACAACAATATCGTTACTATCAAATTATTATTATTGTTGTGAGAATTACTCATATTAGAATCACACGTTTAAAATACCTAACCCAACATTTATTTTATTTTTCAATTTAGAACGCAAATAATTTTTTTTTACGTGATTTGCTCATACGTTAAGGCGATGCACTACGTCGTGTAATATTTTAAATTGAGCCGCTATCAATAACAACCCTTATGTAGATGGCGATAAGGTTTAAATTCCCGCTTAACACCATCCGACTGTTTTGATTTATGCAAGAATAAAACATGGCCAAAAAGTGCTTTTATTTTATTTTGTGGATGTTCAGGCATAAATATTTAATTTTTTTCGATCATTTTATAAATAACTTAATTTGCCACATTATACAATAAAATAATAACCGAAAATGGGTTCGTAAGTAGAAGATTTTGAACTTTAAAACAGTTTTTATATGCCTTTACATTATTTTTTTCTGGGCTTATAATAAGACTTATCTAAAAAATACTCGATTATTTCAAAGGCCAAGATGTATTCTACTCGCAGTATTTAATTGAAGCATCTGAAACATTTCTAGTCAACCAAATTTTCAAACCAAAAACAAATGATTTTGCATTACTACGTATGGCATCGCCTTTAACAAACTTATATTTTTTTCAGGAGTTTTACTGTAATTTATTATTTTCTTATTATAATATATGAAAATAACTTTTTACTTACAAATTAGTTAGCAAAACGGTATCAAATCTAAATACATAAGCACACACACTTCAGCACAATCTTTACACACCTGCCCTATTAATGGACACTCTAATACTGTCTGAAAGGTTGGCTAAAGAAGGATGTAGCGCAACACGGCATAATACCCCCAAAGATAAAAATAAATACTAAAAAGGGGAAAATACTGATTTTGCACCACTGAAATCGGAAGAAAGAATGATTTTTGTAAGAGAGAAGAGAAAGAATTTATTATATTATAAGCTTGGTAGTCTCCGCTTGCATTTGGTTACGTTTCAAAATTTAAATTTTAATATTACTTTCTTGCAAAGATATTTTTTTCAATATTCCCAACTGGTAAAGCTTTTGGTAGGCAGAGAAGTTGATGTATCTTAAGTACCACCTATGCGTGTGTCATTCCAGTAGGTGTAATTCTCTCCATGTGTAATTTCGTCCATATTAAATTTCGCCCGTGTTATTGCTAACTGAAAGTCGTACCTAAAAGACTTCAAAGTATAATGTGTGATGTTTGTGTTAATATGAAAATATCGTTTAATTAAAATGTCCCATAAGAGGCAAACATTTTGAATGAGAAAACGTTATAATGTATTTTCAAATACATCTTTTTGAATTTCACTTTTGTTTTCCGAAATGAATGAATGCCTCTTAATAATTTAACACTCTTTCCGACATCCGATCGAGTTCTGTAAATATACTCCTTGTTGATGATTATTCATTCTATCAACTTTTGATGGCAATCAATTTAATTTGGTAGGGGGGTATTTATTAGATGACCAACGCCTATGCCATTATTACCCCAACGGGTTCGCTACATTTAGTAACTTAACAGGGGTGCTAGGGTTAATGGGGTAATATTTGACGAGGTCTTGGTTGCGGGTGTATCAGCTCACCTTCTGCGTGGCGGGCCGGATTGGGAGATGTCAGTTGATGGAGACCATTTACAACCGGTTACCGTAGGGGCCTGACCAGCAGACTCACGACTGAGGGTGGGCGGCCTGTAAAAATACCGCCGCTGCTGTCGTGCCGGTTCGTGACCGAAGAGAACCCCGCAGCAGCGTTTAGCGCGCATTTGGCGACGTTTCCAGCTAAATCCACCCACCCATCACCTTCCTCCTCAGTGGGTGGGTTGAATTTATACGCCCATAACTCCTGGACACACTAATTCCTAGTATCCTAACCACCCCTCATACATTTCCCTCAAAGACTTTCCTTTCCACAAACTAAAAAAAATAATAACATCATGAATTAGAAATGAACAAAAATTAACGTCCTCATAGCGGTGAGTAGGAGTCCTCTGTGCAGGCCAAAACTTGCCACTTGAATTGAATTTTGCCAACATTCGCGTCCTGCACACAACACCTTTTGCTTTCCGAAACACAGATAACTGAGCATCTAGACGCCTCCTATCTGGACTGCCCAGGCTTCACCCTCGTAGGAAAGTTTAGACCCAGAGGAGGTGTATGTCTCGATGTAACGTAGGTGCACGTCAGTCTCAGTACGGTAAAACTCTACGCGTGTCTATACCGTTCTCCAAACCTCAGCGAATCAGACACATATTAGCTGTTCAAACGTCCGAGCGATACTATTGATGATTTCTTGCCGAGTTTGTGGTTCTGGGGGACTTCAATGTTCATAACGAATTTTCACTTTTACAATGTAAACACGAATGTATGTAATGTGTTTTCTTTTTTATTTTAATTATTTTTTTTTGTTTTCTCTACAGGTGGCTAGTCTTTAAGCAGCTATTTCTTCCAATATTACTTTTAGACTTATTTTATTTTAACTATACCTGTACATATTTTAATATTATTAATTGTGTTTTTATGTATATTGAAGGCATCCTGCAGTCTCACCACTATGCAGGGATATTGGGGGTCTAGATTATTTTTATAATAAATGTAGAGTCGTTTAACCAAAAAAAAAATAGAGTCCTTGTGAGAGACCTGAAGAAATAATTATCTGTTACTTCTACCACGGCGGGTAAAAAGTGGATAACCTCCAGTGTTCATAACGAACCATGGTTGAAATTTTCTGGATCAAAAGACTTGGCTGGACGACGGGTGGAATCCTCTGCGCTTTGCCATGGATTGGAGCAAATGGTTCAGGAATCTACAAGGGTTCCTAATTTGACTCACTGCTTCAATATGTTAGACCCGTTCCTAACCACTGTGCCACACGGATACAAGATTGAAGTCACAGCGCCATTTGGATCATTTGACCACTGCCTGGAGACGACATCAATCCTATTATTGACTTCAGACCGCCAAACAAGAGGCTGAAGACAAAAATGTGGACTTATTATTCAGCAGATTGGTTTGATCTGCGGGCACATTTTTATGCTTTCCCGTGGTCAACTGTCGGTTTTCAGATGTGCCCAGAAAATTTGTGAAGTTTCATATCCCATCCGCGATGCATGTTTCATAAAATTCTCTGTTAAAGAAAGTGTTGTCGTATTAAAGCTGCGATTTAGTTGACAATGCTCCTAAGAAGTTCGACAAAAAACCGGGGCTTAACTTTGAAAAACAGATCAACTAATAATAAAATGGCAAAGGAAAGCAAGATGATCATAAATTCGTTAAAATTCGAGCACGACCTGCAGATCAGAAAAAAACTGGCTGCCTCCCGCATGACAGATTTTGGCCGCTCGCGGGCTCAACAGGTCGTATTTTTTGCGAATCCAGTCTCATCTAAATCTGGCGGCTCACTACAAACACCGCCACCGAAAAGGTCAGCTTATAAGATGAAATTTTTGCGGAAAACTCAACCCTCGATGATTGGGGTGCTGTCCCGCTGTCAGTTTCTCACTGCAGTTTCTATGTGAAAATTCTGAGGATCTGGCATCGGATGTTATCCAGGATCTTACTTATATCTTTTCGCTTATGTGACGTATGTTTGGGGGCGGTGCGCGGTGCCTGGAACGATGCGGTGAGACACAAACGGTTGCGCTGAACATTTCCAAGGCCTTTGACCGGGTTTGGCACTGAGGACTTGTCAACAAACTGCCTTATTACGGACGTTCAAAGTCGATTCAGACACTTGCCGATAGCTTCACCTCTTTTTCATACTCAATAAATGTTGGTGTCCCACAGGAATCGGTTATGTTTTCAACTTTGTTTTTGTTACACATCAATGTCCTTTTGTCGAATGCACCAATTCACTTTTTCGCGGATGACAGTATAGTCAATTTTACATAGCTTTTTGTCTGATAAGCCCTCAAAGGATACACAAACTCCAACAGCTCGAAAGGATTCAAAGCAGAGAATGGACGGTTACTTCTGGAAGGTTTACTCTTGGGGTAAGAATAACTTAGTCGATTTTAATATTTCGAAAACTCAATCGTGTATGATTACGTCTAAAAGGGATCAAAATGACAATCTAGTCTCCTTCAACGGAAGCAATCTTCCAAATATGCCTTCCATTGATACGCTTGGTGTAACGCTAAGTGACCACCTCGGGCACGGAGGTTCCATCGAAGCCAGAGTTAAGCTAGCCTCACAGAAGCTGGGTGTACTGAACAGGGCCCAAAGATAATTTAGTAGTACACAACTACCGACCTTGTACAAATCGCAAGTGCGCCCTACTGTTGAATTTGGCAGTCACCACTGGTCCGGAGCCCCAAAAAACCTTTGACTTGCAGAAACGAGCCGTCCGTTTGATAGATCTGCCTATCTCGACAAGCGGTTTACAATCTTCATAGCACAGGCGTCAGGTAGGTATGCTGTCCTTGTTCTACCGGTATTACAATTGAAGATTCTCGAAGGAACTAGCGTTATTGATCCCTTCAGCATTAGTTCATAATCAGGAAACAGGCCAAACACACGCCTAACTTTTGTACATGGTTGACATTTGTCACATGAGAACGGGTCACTTCTAAGTATCGTTCTTCAACATTTTGGCTGCGGAACGATTCGCCGTCCTCTGTTTTTCTTCCCTACTACAACGTGGGTCCCTTCAAGATCCATGTTAATTCCTTCCTCTCCTCAAAAATACCCTCCACATTTCATCCCCAGAGATGACATAGTCCCTAAGGGAAATTATTATTTCTTTACGGAGACATATACTCATTTCTCTGAAATAGAGTGACATTACATCAGTAAAAATACGAAATAAATGTCATACTTACCCGATCGGTATTTGGCGAGTTTGATAAAGTTTTCGGCTCCATTTCCAGGGTTGGAGGTTCAATCTTCAGTCAAACAAAAAAAAAGGTTTTAAAATACATTTCCAAATAGATCTTAAACATTTACCTAACTTTATTTTTAACGGGTTGATTTTTTAAATAATTTATTTCAATTTCGATTTTGTTTTCGTGAATGAATAAATGAGAGGAAATCTTGAATGTGGAAATTAACTCACTCTCCGACATGCGATCGAGCTGAAACTCATGAGATAGACTCTTTGTCGATGACAATGCATATCCATCAATCAGTAACAATCAAGCATGCACATCCATCAATACATATACGGATTTCTCTGAAATTGGATGCACACCGACAGTACAGCTTAAAAAAAAGTTCGGACTAGTTGAAACGTCTGAAAGCTCATCTGTAGTCCCCTCTTACCCCGCAAATGTACAAAAATACTGGGTGAGTATCGACGTGTATCAATTCCGTTTAAATTTAGACTCGTGATTCAATTCTCTTTTATTTTCTTTATAAAGTTTTTTATGGTTCATCAGATTCTATATTCTTTATTCATCCAGTACACTATTATACAAGCAAGGATATAATTAAAATAATTTACCTGTGCGCTATCATACAAATTATGGACAGTTTAAATTTGCTCTAATCAAACTGGAACGTCATGAAAAAATTGAAACGGCGCAGTATTGACTCAGCTTAAAATGCAGGGAGAAAAATTAAAAATATTGAATATTGCTAATTAGTTAAGAATTTCTTGAAATTCTTCCAAATCCTGTTAACAACGGGATTGTAGGCCCTTATCGAATGAATTGATAGGTTTCCTAATAAACTTTTATTAATTACGAATGTATTATCACGATGTCGGAACACGTTTTCATAAAAAAAAAAAAAAATAATCACATTGAGTAATTGTATATTATCAATGCTAATACAGGTACATGAACATTAGGATTTTACAAAAAGTTTATCAAGAAAAGTTCCCCAACCCCGTATTTAACCAGATTACTAATAATTTTAAGATATTTTCAATAAATTAGAAATACTTATTTTTTTCCGTGTGGTTTCCGATAAAAGTACCAACCTATTCATATTACTAGTAGATATTGTTGCGATTTACTCAATATATTGAACTACCGATACAAAAACCTCAATTTGGTGAGTATTACTCAGTACAGAGCTCATTCATTCAATATAATAAAAAAATCACCTTTAATCATACATTACATCTTACTGACCATACATAATGATTTCCAATATACTAACACAACCACTAAACAGTCTCTAGAAGTGTGATCTCCACCCATAGTGATTTCCGATATACTAACACAACCACTAAACAGTCTCTAGAAGTGTGATCTCCACCCATAATGATTTCCGATATACTAACACAACCACTAAACAGTCTGTAGAAGTGTGATCTCCACCCATAATGATTTCCGATATACTAACACAACCACTAAACAGTCTCTAGAAGTGTGATCTCCACCCATAATGATTTCCGATATACTAACACAACCACTAAACAGTCTCTAGAAGTGTGATCTCCACCCATAGTGATTTCCGATATACTAACACAACCACTAAACAGTCTCTAGAAGTCTGATCTCCACCCATAATGATTTCCGATATACTAACACAACCACTAAACAGTCTGTAGAAGTGTGATCTCCACCCATAATGATTTCCGATATACTAACACAACCACTAAACAGTCTCTAGAAGTGTGATCTCCACCCATAATGATTTCCGATATACTAACACAACCACTAAACAGTCTGTAGAAGTGTGATCTCCACCCATAATGATTTCCGATATTCTAACACAACCACTAAACAGTCTCTAGAAGTGTGATCTCCACCCATAATGATTTCCGATACACTAACACAACCACTAAACAGTCTGTAGAAGTGTGATCTCCACCCATAATGATTTCCGATATACTAACACAACCACTAAACAGTCTCTAGAAGTGTGATCTCCACCCATAATGATTTCCGATACACTAACACAACCACTAAACAGTCTCTAGAAGTGTGATCTCCACCCATAATGATTTCCGATGTACTAACTCAACCACTAAACAGTCTGTAGAAGTGTGATCTCCACCCATAATGATTTCCGATATACTAACACAACCACTAAACAGTCTCTAGAAGTGTGATCTCCACCCATAATGATTTCCGATACACTAACACAACCACTAAACAGTCTGTAGAAGTGTGATCTCCACCCATAATGATTTCCGATATACTAACACAACCACTAAACAGTCTCTAGAAGTGTGATCTCCACCCATAATGATTTCCGATACACTAACACAACCACTAAACAGTCTCTAGAAGTGTGATCTCCACCCATAATGATTTCCGATGTACTAACTCAACCACTAAACAGTCTGTAGAAGTGTGATCTCCACCCATAATGATTTCCGATATACTAACACAACCACTAAACAGTCTCTAGAAGTGTGATCTCCACCCATTTGAAAATAATTAAGATCCTGGATTTATTCTTGTTCTAAACAGTAATGCTTGATTTCAACACCTTGAATTCCGTCGAAAAAAATTTTAAGTTAATAATTAGTTTGAGTTATTCTCTGGATCTGTACTCCACCTATGTTGAAAGAGGTTAACTTATACGTGCCTAAAAATTATACTCGGGGAGATCCCATGCACACGAGGACTTCTGCATATCAGAACGCGCAAATCAACAGATTCAACAGACGCAATAATTTTGCATTGACCATCGACAATTGACACGTCACTTCAGCATAGTTCAACAAATAGCTTTTTACGCATCACACAATAGTAGAACTGCCCCCACGACCTTACATGTATTTTAAACTTTTAAGCTTTTCCGTAATGTAATGGTGAAAACTTTTTTTTTACATTAATCCCACCAGCAAAATAATTTCCCTTAGGGCCTATGTCATCTTTGAGTATGCTGAGTGGAAGGTTCTTTTAAGGGAAGGAAAGAGAGGAAGTTCTGGGAAGATAAAAGGTATGAGTGTGGAGTAGGAATCTTGGGATCAGCATGTCAAGGAGTGACGGACATATAAATATCATAGACCAATTAGAGAGAGAGGTCAAAGGGTCTCTCTAAACCATCCTCTCCAGATCTGCACGCCACGCAGCTGCATGCGCAGGCGCATCCTGAACACACCTCACCCGGTGAATCCGGGCACCCCTGCTAAGTCACCAAACATGGCAAATCACTTGAGCTAACCTATGGCAGAGGTGTTGGTTTTCCAATTAATGGTTTCCAGGGGGGCGGTATCCAAACCCGCTTTCAAAATTTTAAAGAAAACTGAAATAAATAAATAATGACGTCAATTTTCATAATACTTATCGATTTCTAGGACACAAACCCGGTAATGACTTAAAAAAATAATTATCAATGTTCGATAAAATTCAGCAGAAGTAAGGACAAATTGAGCTCACATCGGGTACATGGATGCGCCCAAAACAAACTTCTACCGGTATATGTCTTCAGTGGTTACAACCCTAGTTCATCTCTCCATTTCATGCGTTAACCAGAATGCAACCACAAATATTATAAAACAATTACCGGAACTCGTAATGAATTCACCTTTTCATTATTACCATAAAGTGCATTGAAGATATTTCTATGAATTTTGACCGTGGAGTGAACATAATTAATTTAACCAATCAGTTATTTCTGGCTAATTAATTGATTGTTAAATTAACGCACCATGACCATTATTGCCGGTGAGTAAACGCAGCGTTTGTTTATACTAGCAATATTCTGGATGGCACTTATGGCTAGTATCGACGGCAGAGGGGCTGATTGACGTGGCCAACATTTTTTCATTGTTCACTTTGTTGAATGAAAAACTGCGTCGATCAGTCAAATTTTCATCATATATTAACCTTAAGTATACGAATCGATGCAGTTTTTTGTGTGGGAATACATCATACATCGGAGAGTGTTGTGGCAGAAAGGCTTTTCTGCCATCAATATGTTCATAAGTCCGTCACTCCTGGATACATTAGGATTAGTCCCTAGATTCCTTATACCACCCCTCATACCTTTTGTCTTCACACAACTTCTTATCCGTAATTTACATAAAAAATACCTTAAATACAGCATCCTAAAAGATGACTTAGGTCTTGAAGCAGATTATTTTCCTCAAGGCCTCCTATGTGGAGTTATGTAAAAAGAAATTCCAACGATCGTCGGCTTATTATTATTTTTATTTAGGCTTTTCTCGGTGCTTCATGCAATAATGCTTCCATGCGCAATATTCTATTTAATTAATTCCATGATTATGATATTCCAAGAGGAGATGCATAAATACTAGAGGTAATATAAATCATTGTTTTCGTACACACCACACCCACACGACGCACTGAGCCGCCCCCAAGCAAGAAAAAAATTAACTTAAGCAGTCAAAATACGGTGTATGAAATCAATTGAGACCATAATAGTATATTCGGACCTTCCTATCGAAAGATTAGCCCCTTCAACTAACTTCTTAAAAAAAACCTTGAAAAAAAAACATTTTGTCAATCAATCACCAGATGGTTGGGAACAGTTGGAACTATTTCGGTATTCGCATAAAAAAATTAAGTGAAACAAATAAATTATCTATATCAAATCATTTAATACATTTTTGCACCATTTGCTGCAAAGTATGTAACTACTTTATACTAATTATGCCGCCAGTCGCTCCGATATGCAAAACACATCGTGATTTGTTTAAGGTATTTGATTATTAAATGATTTGTTAAATGTATTGAAAAGTGTTGTAATGTGAGGCTCACATTATCAAAAAACTTTCATAAAAATACGTAAATAAAGTGATATTTTTTTTATGGCTTGGACTTGTAGAGCAGATTGTCTAAAAAAGTAATACCATGTATAATCGTGTGTGAAATGTGGAGATCCGCAAAGTGTGCAAGGCTGATGTAAGCGTAATGAGTGTTATGGTTGCCCATAGGCACTTGCAGACCTACCTACGCATTTAATTATGGACACAACTATGCACGTGGCCGGAAGTCGATCTCGCGCTCTAAACATGTCAACACTGTTATGGTTACCCATACAGACTTACGTACTTATATGTAGACTTACCTACCCAAGCGACCGGAAGCCGACCATGCGGCCGTTGCATGTTCAACAACGTCTACACGTACCTACAGCCAATAGAAACGTTCATTTCGATAACATGTGGACTACTGTGGCACGCTAGACCAATGAAATCGCTCATAAAAGCATAACCATATATGGAATATCCCCAACACTTGCCTCCACACGCCAGCGGGACATGAGGAACCAGCGAGCCTAGCCGTTCCCCGCCAGTTGCCTGCAGACCGCGTTTAAAGTAACACAATGGACCTTGTCTCCAATCATCGGCTTGTCGCCGACTCGCGGACCCCATACGTGTTATAGTTGGGTCACGTCCTGTACCACCAGCCGCCACACAGACCGTTGTTATAGAGTTGTGTCATGTCTCCGCCTACCACTGCCGTCCACATCAGACTGAGGCGGTGAATTGTTGCTCCCGCCCAGTGTTTACCTCCATCAGCGCCATGCCCGCCCAGAGCCTTCCACCTGTCTACACCAGACTGAGGCGGTGAATTTGTTGCCTCCCGCTCCAGTGTTTACCTCCATCAGCGTCATGCCCGCCCAGAGCCTTCCACCTGTCCACACCAGACTGAGGCGGTGAATTTGTTGCCTCCCGCCCCAGTGTTTACCTCCATCAGCGCCATGCCGCCCAGAGCCTTCCACCTGTCCACTCCCGCCCCAGTGCTGCCTACCCGCCTACGCTGTCCGTTCCCTGCCTGACGCCAGCTCAGCCAATACTCAAGGCCCTCGCCAGCCGCTCGCCCGGAACCCTTTGCTTCGCCCCGAGCAGCCCTGCAGCCCCATGCCGTTCCTCGTAGGCGTCATGCCCGCCTACCACACAGCCCTCGCTGCGCGGTGAGCTCTCGATCCGGCCTACGCCGGACCACCCGCCCTAGGCGTCCCCGCCTATGACCTTCTTCGTTTTTAACACGTGAGCTACTAATGTACTTAGTTCTATCAGAGCCTTTAGATTCAATAAAATGCCCTAGTAACTACAGGTCTTAAACTGGTTATTGTAACTGTCTAACATTTCCCCTTGTATGTGATAATAAACCTGTCATATCAAAATTACCTGTTTCATTGGACATTGTACTACGGAACCTACCCCCAGAGATGGAGTTCTATCCTCTGCCGGCACTCTTGTGCGGCGAGCATATAATACACTTTTACACAGTAACCTTATAACTTTCTATAGTTAACACTGACTTCCAAGATGGGGCTCTAACCTATCTTAACACTGGCGACCAAAGTGGTGCTATGTTACCGAATACACTATGTTACGGTATAACACTGGCGCCAGTGTTATACGTGTTAGCCTTTCTGCAATTCAAATAGAGTTATGTATAACATGAGAAAGATTGAAAGGGACGCTTAGATGGTTTGGGCATGTAGAGCAAATGAGAAAAGAGTTTAAGGATAATATATTACGCAAATGCGGCTTTTAGCAGAAGTCGGGGACGCCTTAGGAAGACATGTCACGATCAAATTAATCAGATACTTGAGTCGGGCCAAGTCAAGAGTCAGAATAATAGATTGGAATAAAAAAATTAGGTTATTAGGAAGAGCGTGGACTAGCGAATCATTTGCTATAGTAATTCAATTCAAGAGTTCATTATTATCGTAAATTAATGTATGCTGCGTGTGCTTGCACATTATTATATTACATTAATGAGTGCTGCGTGTGCTTGTACATTATTATCGTAAATTAATAAATGCTGCGTGTGCTTGTACATTATTATATTACATTAATGAATGCTGCGTGTGCTTGTACATTATTATATTACATTAATGAATGCTGCGTGTGCTTGTACATTATTATATTATATTATTTCTGCTGAAAATTTGAGTAAATGTATCTTAATCTTTTGTTTGGTGATAATGAATTGTTAGTTAAAATTACTAATTTTTATTATATTTATGGCAGAACTAAGAAATCTTTCACTGAATAGGCAAAAATGTTTTCCTATTCTTTTCTCCATAAACCTGCCCTCAAATTTAATGTACATTTCTGTTTAGAATGAATTCATTTTATTTTTATTAACTCTTTAAAACCCTTTTTTAATTTTTAAAAGTTTTGTTTTTTCATTTGATTAAAATCCTTGCGATCCATTCGAGAAATTTTCACTAAAACATAAGCCATGCTTAAATTACCGCATGTTAACTAAAATTTGAATTCACTCAATATTTGAAACTATTGAGCATTATCAATGGAAGGTTGCAGATAGATAATGCTAAGTATGGATATAAATATGTCATTTAGAGGATTATTTGTTCACATAACCAATACTGCCTTCGAAGCCGATTCCATAACTGCCCATTATTTGTCATGCTTCGTGAAAATTCTCGCATATTGTTGAGGAATAGAGTGATTCCAAGAAGCCACCCTTTTCCAGAAAAAAAAACAATTTCAAAACCAGTTCAAGTTCAAAATTTGGTACCGGGAACCGGGATGATGACGAATTGCAGGTTAAAATTTCTGCAAAAGCACAACAAAAATATAATAATATCAATACTTAAAAATTCTGATATCGGTACCTACGATATACTAACAAGTTCTGTCTCTTCATACACGCATGAATTTATCGACAAATAATTCATTTTTTGTAGTAGTCAAAGTAGATATTTCAAATAAGTTAAACTCATTAAAAACATTTAACAATTACCTTCCCTACTAGCATACTCATATACACAATTCTTTGTGTGTTTGCATCCTCAAATACATTTAATTCAATACCTTTACTGGTTTCGAATACACTTCTATGGAAATATCTGCAATATATATGCAAATACCCAACTTCAGGTATAATATAAGATGTGGACATACGTCACTCTTTCATCCCTGCCCTCGATTCAAAGAACCCAATGCGGAGGTATGCGCCTTTTTAACTCCCTATTAATATCTCTGTTCGGAGAATTTTCAAAACTCCACATGAAAACTAGGACGTAAATGCGAACCTTGCGATACATCTGCCATGGTAGTACGACTCTTTAAGTGGATTCTCTTGTTGTTTGAAAATAATTGCGTACTTGTACAAAATAAATCCGGATTTATTGTACCTACCGTTTTGCAATTACTGTGTTCCAATGTAGGCGGTATTATTACGGTACGGCCGCCAGGCACCGGTGGGGTACAGTGGTTCGGAAATGATTGAACATTTTGTATTTATTCATTCGTGAAGACAAGAGTAGCAAAATAGGAAAATCTTTTGTTTTGCGCAAACTGAATGTGTTGTGCATTTTCGAATAATGAAATATCATTTGTGATTTTCTAACGAATGTAAATAATGCTGCACTGACTAAGGCATAATTAAATGCAAGAATGCAATCACAGCAAGCTTCATGTTGTTGAACACAGATGTTAAATTATGGCTTGGATTAACGTGTATTCTTGTTTATTTATTTATTGTTTATTTATTGTTTGTTTGTAAATATTACATAATACAATTAATGAACTTAAAATGTCCAACTAGGCGATTGCCCGTTTTAGGACATTCCAATATGATAATGTTTTTACATGTAAATTATAGTGTTGACTATTCTGTTGTTAAAATAATACATATGTATATACATATTCTAGAATACTTTCAGTTATACCATGATATATTTTAATATTGTTTAGCTGACATAATAAACTAAAGAAATATTAATAGATAAAAACAAGAAAATGAATTTGAAAATGAAACTGAATTGAAGAAATTCTGTTGGTAAAGTAATACAAATGTATATTCATAATCTAGTATACATTCAGTTATACCACGACATTTTTTTTTTTTTTTTTTTTACTATTGTTTAGCTGATATAATAAACTAAAGAAATATTAATAGATAAAACAAGGAAATGATAAATAAAAAAATTAAAAAATTAAAGTAAAGAAGGAACTTTTCATTTAAGGAAAAATATCACGAAGAATTGAGCAATTTTCGAACTTACTTTATGTAAAAATACAGTTCCTGTAATGCTAATATAATACCAATATAAATTAAAATGTAAAAAAGAATGTAAAGAAAAACAAAGTTTACAATTCAATTACTGTTTTTTAGCATATTCTCGCATTCAGCTCTCCCCAAGACCAGAAGCCAATTGTTTACCTGCATACGCAGAATATTAGTACTCTTTGCCTTCCATGCATCAGGTATGAGATTGAGCAGTTTAGGGCCTAAGTATGAGAATTGTCTCTGTGCTAAAGATGAGGAAGTGGTGGGCGGAACTGTTGGGTTTTTTTTTGCATGTCGTGTATTATGACAGTGGTTTACGGAAGCTAAGTAGTGCCTCTGTTTTTGAGTATGTAATATGATTTTCCTCATGTATAATTGTCTTACATCAAGAACGCGAAACTCTGCGAACAATGAATCGCTGGGGTATCTGAAAGGTTTTTTCAGTATGACTCTTATAATCGATTTCTGGGATTTAGCTAAGGGATCGAGTATGATTTTAGCACAACCTCCCCAACCTAAGGAAGCATAGTCTAATATGGAATTGCACATTGCAAAGTAAATACGTTTCAAATCATTTAGACATAGAATATTTCTTATTGCTATAAACAGATGTGTAAGTTTCCTGACCTTTGTGGAAGTAAAGGCTATGTGTTTGTCCCATCTCAGAAATTTATCAATGATAATTCCTAGGTATCTTATATTGTCCACACATTCTAGGGTATTGCATTTACATGTAATAATGTCGTAACAATGGTGTATTCTAATGTTAATAATTTCTTGTGGTTGACCCGCTTGAGTTGAACTGAAGCAGATTAATTTCGTTCTATCCGAGTTAAGAGTGAGGAGATTACTATCTAGCCACTGTTTATCTTTGTTTATGCCAAATTCAGCTTTACTGCAAGACTCATTCCAGGTTTTGCCTTCGAATAAAAGTACTGTATCGTCAGCAAATGTAATAATGTGGTCTGCAAATGAAGTATTACATAAGTCATTTATATAAACATTAAACAATATGGGACCTAGTGTACTTCCTTGTGGTACGCCATATTTAATATTGGCTGGATCACTTAGAGTACCGTTAATATCCACTCTTTGGCTCCTGTTTTCTAGGTAACTAACCAACCACTTGAAAATTTGACCCTGTATCCCAATTCGCTGTAGTTTATTCAGCAGAATTTTGTGCGAGATAGTGTCGAACGCTTTAGCTAGATCTAAAAAAAGTGCAATGCATTTACTACCTTTATCTAGATTATTAGAGATGATTTTTGTCAAATTAGCGATGGCGTTTTCAGTGCTTAAACCTTTGCGAAAGCCGAATTGTCTACTAGAAAGGATGTTGTTATTTTCGAGATAATGGATGAGACGGTTCTTTACAATTTTCTCCATAATTTTAGAGACAGAGTTGAGCAAGGAAACAGGCCGGTAATTATGTATCAGTGATTTGTCCCCACTTTTATGCAGTAAAATGACGATTGACTGCTTTAAATGGTTAGGGAATTTCCCTGATTTAAAGCTAAGATTCGCAATGAAGGCAATCGGTATGGCTATGTATACTTTAATGATTTTTAGAAGATTTGATGAAATCTTATCGGGACCACATGCTTTTGATGACTTAAGGTCGTCAATTATCTTCATGACTTCGTTAGTTGAAGTTGTGATTGAGTCTATTTTGTGACCGATCCTAGGGATAGTTAAATTGGCGAGAGCGGTTTCTGATTTCTTACACTTATCGAGAATTTTTTTCGCAAGTGTGTCACAGATGAAAAGTAACTGTTTGCAAAGTTTGCCATATCTTTGGGGACTTCAGAGTTTGATGTGTTAATGTAAAGCGATTTTATTTCAGAAGATTTATTGATTTTAGATTTGGTTATGTTGCGAAAGGTATCCCAAAAACGTTTTGGATTGCAGTTATTATCGTAAATGAGTTTTTTATAATAATTTTCTTTCGCCGATGTAATTAATTTCTTACACAAATTCCTATACTTTTTATAATAACATTGCAATACCAAATTCTCAGGATATGTTTTTGCCTTTTCACGAAGATGATTTCTTCTGTGAATCGATTTAACTAGCCCCAGGGTGATCCATGGTGTGAATTTAATTTGTTTATTAGATACGGTTATATTGCTTGTGTGTTTTGATATATACTCGTGTAGTTTGATAATAAATTCATTCATTGCTAAGTCAGTATCTGATTTATCTAGAACATTTAGCCAGTTTTCTGCGCTCAAGTCCTCAATTAAATTGTTGAAATTAGTTTTAGCAACGTATTTAATTTTCGAAGAAGTGGGAGGCTTGTTTTTAAGACAAAGAGATGTTGTATAGTGGTCTGAAATAGTTGAGTGTATAACAAAAGTGTCAATAAAGTTAATATTTTTTACATTAATGTGATCAAGACAGGATTTACTCGAGCCCTGTTCACGAGTAAAGCTGTTAATAGTCTGTTTGAAACCATTTTCCGCGAGTAGACATAGATAATCGATTGATTGACGGTGGTAGTCAGGGATAGTGTTAATGTTTAAATCTCCCATTATAATTTGCTGTTCAAATTTTTTCGCATTGTTTAAAATTGCTTGCAATGAAAAAAGGAAGGGGTCAGTATTGATGAAGGAAGGAGATCTGTAAATGGAAAATATGCATATGTTATTATTCAATACTATTTTCATACAGTTTGATTGTGCTAAAGTAATTTCCTCAACATGAGCTTTAATTCCGTCCTTGATGTATATAACAATTCCACTAGATTTGTTGAGGTTGGTTGTGGTGTGATACTCAGAGTAATTGTGTATTGATTTTACGGTGTAGTATTTATTTAACCAGCATTCGGTTAATATTATAACATCGAAAGATGAATTAAATAGATCAAGAAAAATTGTAAAGTCATCGAGATTTGATATGCTTCTAATATTCTGTTGTATGATTTTTAGACTATATGAGTCCCAGTTATAGTTGTTTAAATTCTCCAGATCTCGAATTATATTCATATTAATGCTACTTACAGAATCATTGTAATTATCCGAAGGTAACTGAAACATAATTATGATTAAATTTACTATGATGTGTGGTGGTGAACCCGTAGTTCTTTTGTGAAAAGTCAGCAAACAAAAAGTTAAAAACGAATGTGTAAATTACTGTGTTGTTAATCAGTGTTTTATTAATATAATGTATAGTAGATTGTGAGTTTTGATAATTCGAGTATGATGCGTATTTTACTTCGAGATGAAAGTTGATTCCACTAATTATATTAGATATAAAAGATGTTATAAAAGATGATGGTGTTGGTATGTTTCGTAAAGAGCAATCTAAGCAGTTGATGATTATGTAGATATCTGTCATGAAGGCTGCAAATACAATAAATATGAAAACAATAAAATCAATAAAATGGCCAAATGCAAAGTATGTGCTGATTCTGTAGGGGAGTTGATGCGAAAAAAAATGCCAAAAAACAATAATTAAATACCATAACATGCGAAAAATGCAAAGAAGAACAAATACTAGGACATATTTATGTAAATTAAGATTTTTTCCAGATTTACATAGATTTGCTGGGAACATAATCTTACAAAGACTCTCGCTGCTTATGATATGTACATATGAGTTTTACTGAAGCACAGAGATAGAGAATAGAGAGAGGGCATTATTGTGAGATAATGAGAGAACATTATATAACATGAATAATAATGTTGATACATAGTATTCCAACTTAAAATATATTTTAACCGTAAAGTGCATACTATAGTGTATAATGCTTCTGAATGTAATTGTTAGGTGTGATAAAGGACAATAATTAAATTTAGTAACATGTGAAAAATGCAAAAGTATGATTAAAAATGTGGGTGGGCATTTGTAGCGGGATTTTTTCCCTGATATATAAACATTATGTATACATCTGTTGTATCCTAATGTTAAATACAATGTGCTAATAAAAGTTAACCAAAATAAAAAGATTATTGAAGAAAATAGGAGCATCATATAGTGAGTAAATAAGATATTACTACTCTGATTTCTACGAGAACATGCAGGAAGAATAATATTTACACAGTAAACAGATATTTTAAAGAATACTAAAACAGCGTGCTTTTTGTTGCTTAGAGGAAGAGTATGGTTAGAATTTTTAATTGTAAGATTCGCAATTTTTATAATAATTTTGATGTTAATAGGGAAAGCTACTAATGAAAGTAAGAATGAATTATTTTGATAAATATTAGGTATTATGCTTAGGGTGTGTGAATAGTATATAGCGGTAATATTCAAATAAAAACTTGTAGTGAAAGTATTATTTATGTAGATAAATAAATTTTTTTTAGAGAGAGTTGAAGAAATGTGAGTTACAGTCAAAGGAGGTAAAGTATAATAAAAATAGTGAATACTGATATAAACAATTTTCACACTGATATTGTTGCTACATGAAAGAACTCCTAAAAAGAGTAAGAATGCATTATTTTCAATTAAAACATTATTATTTTTAAAGACAAAGAAAAAACTCATAAGAAAACTTGCGATGAAGATGATATTATCCGGAATATTTTTGTTTAGCAGTGCAGTAAATGTTGAGGTACTTTTTATCATCTGTCACAGTTGTTGGCGTTTTTCTCGATCAAGATCAGTGATGTTTTTAATCGAAATAATTTTGGATGTATCCGTTTGTCTTAACAGAATGCGCCCCGAAGATGACCAAGAGTATTTGTAGTTATTTTCTCTTGCGAATTTTTTAGATTGGGAGAGTAGGAATTTTCCTTTTTGCGTAAGATGATCTGACACGTAAATCCGTTTTGCTTCTTGAGATAGCCCTAGATCTGCTGTATTGAGTTTGCTTGAACTGGAGGTAGAGGATTTTTTATAGTCTTTGATTTTGAGTAGGAAGTCATCTCGAGATTTAATACTATTGAACGATACTATTACAGATCTGGGATTTTTTTCGGACAGTTTTGGTCCTAGTCTGAACATTTTATTGATTTCAGATTGTAAAGGTATCGTGGTATCTCCGTAATTTATGATTTTTGATATTTTTTTAAGAGTTTCTATAATATTTTCATTGTTTGCTTCAGGGATGCCTCTGATGTCAATATTGCACATCTGTGTAATGTACTTCAGCCGGTCAATTTTGTCGTCCTGATGAGAAGTAGTATTTTCTAATACAGCGTTTTGTTTTTTTAATTCTAGCATATCAGTAATGACCCTTTCATGCGAGGATTCAATGTCAGTTAATCGTTTTTTTAGAAGGTCTTGCTGATCCGCTAAAAATTTAAATGAATCAAGGATTTCTTTGTTTTGTGCGATAATCGAATCATATTTTTGTTCCACAAAATCCATTATTGTTTTTTTGAAATTGTTTAATTCTAAAATGAACTTATCTGATGTAAGTATACCGCTTGCGCCATCTACGGTTGATGAAGGAAATTTCTCTGCGTCTGTTGACTGTTGAGTTAGATGTTTGGTAGGTTTGCCGGTAGATGGTTCTTGATCGATTTTTTCATCACAATAATTCATATTCCTGGTCTTTTTTTTAGAAAAAGCTTTAGAGCATTTTTTACATTTCCACTGAGAATTACGAGCACCACGTATGTTTTCACCAATCTCTGCACAAACAAGATGATAGCCATTATCACAGACAACACAAGATATGTATTCGGCTGGACTGTTAATATTTTTGTCGCAAACGATGCATAGTGTATTCATGTTGAAATAAATTTATAAAAAGTGATTTCGCTGTGAATAAAATTGATTGAATGATATTTAATATTGATAGTTTCAACACAGTTTAGGCACTTTTGTATTTTTTAACAGCTGGCTCGTTTTAGTACAGAATGACAGATTTATTTTTATTATTTGGTTTTTTTTTTGACAGTTAACATGCAATTTCTTTGTGAAGACAAAAAAACATGAAAAAATAGCACTTCACAAGATATAAATGCACTGATTTGAAGCGCGGTCTTTGATTTCTAATAGTTTAGATCTTTGAGTTTAGTACACTTCAGTTTTATGTTGATTTTTATTAAATTATAGCAGACGTAAGAATATGTCAACACTAGACTCAGTAGGTAGGCTATAGTTAAAGTGGTAGTTTATTTGTATGATTCTCGTAACTATGCTATTGATAATGCCAATATAAAATAATTAGTTAATTCCTTGATGGAATCAAAATTCGTTTATATAATATTAATACGTTCGTGTGTGTTCATATATAGATGTATATGAATGTATTTATATAATGCATTTATGTATGTCTGTGTATGTATGTATATATATGTATGTATGTGTATATGTATATATATGTATATATATATATATATATATGTGTGTATGTATGTCTATATATATATATTTTTTTTTATATATATATATATTTTTTTTTATATAAGAATGTATTTATGTATGCATGTATGTATGTCTATGTATGTATGTATATACCTACACATATATAGATATCTTAGCATCTATATATGTGTAGGTATGTATGTTTGGATGTATAAAAAACATATATTTTGAATTTATAGCATTATGACCACCACAACACGGGCATAAGCCTAGTGTGGGAGTTATTAAGTATACAAAAAATTGTAATTCATAAAATTTACTGAATAATAAAAAATAAAAAAAAATTAAAAATTAAAAATTAACGGTATCAGTGTAAAAACATGCATTTTACAAAGTTCTAGTAATTTGGAATAATCGGTTAGTATATTCAGAGAATCAAAATGTTTCAATCAAAAACCATTACTTTGCGACTTATATTTACGTAATATAATGTAAAAGAGTTTTAAAATGAAAAGGGATGTTCTAGCATAAACAAACGCAATTGAAGATTATTTCGTTTTAATGAAAATGCTTTATAGTATATCGTTGGATCGGTGACCGGATTACTCAACAAAAAGACAATTCAACACACCTTTAAAAGTGTTATGAAGTCAAAGTGATGAAACAAAAAGTAGGTGGAATATTTTATTTGTTAACGATTTAATGATATTAAAAACATTGATTTTTTTTTTGTTTTTAGCATGTAATTAAGATCGTTATTACACTTTTGTAATGAGCAAAAGCTCGTGGTAAAAATGTGGAGAAACTTACAAAAAACGTTTTTGACATAAATTTTTTGAAGAAAGTTCTTATTATATAATTTTTGTGTACTTGAACAAAAAAAAAATATATGTAACAGATATTAGACAAGAAAGAAAAAAGTGAGAAGAAGTAGAGAAGAAAGAAGATAATATCATATTTTATTATTAAGAAATATTAAATTAATTTTACAAGTAATAATAATGGGAAATTGGTTAAACAATTTCACTCCATTTGTAATATTGTTGGGCTGTGGTGGAACAGTTATAGAACCAAGAACATTTTGTCTATTGCTGTTCGAAAAAAAAGTTAAGTTTTAATTGTCGAAACAATCTTTGTGAATTTGTAAAATGATCTATTTTCTTATAAATAATTTATAGTGTAGGAACTTAAAATAATTTGATTGTGGGGTAATCATATGGCTTATTTAAAATTATTTTACTAACATTCTTTGCTTGATGTTTTGAAAGCACCACTCCAGCAAACGATTCCATATTAGTCCTTAATAGTATGAAATTTTAATAATATAATAATAATAATGTTTATTTCAGCTGGACAGAGCGGTGTGTGCAATGCTCTGCCTTCCATAAAAGTTTACATTTAAGTTAATACATAAAAATAAAATGAATAAAGAAATAAATAAAAATAAAAATAAAAATAATAAATAAAAAATCAATACATTGATGTGCACATTAGGTCTTTATGGTGGCTTGAGTGAAATTCTCCATCTCCGGTGTAGAGGCGCTCCCTGCCACTGGGCAACGGCCTGGACAAGAGTGTTGTCCTATCTCTGGTAGTGCTGCCTCGTCCCGGCTATTCTGTGGCGCATCAAAGCAGCGAACCCATGCACCCTTCCTTCGGTGAACATCTGTGAGGCGCTGCATCGCCAGGGGAGGCCAAATTAAATGTTTCGTCATCTAATTATAATGTACAATGGGTCATTAGTTCGTATATTCATTTCTAATTGTTCAAGTAAATTTAATATAAGACCCTTTTTTTCTATATATAAGGGTTTAAGCTCGTTGTTGTTAAGGAATAGAATATTCACAGAACTTGAAAATCAACTTCGAAATTTGATGAATTGTTCAAATTTTCTGAAACAGCCCATCCTAATAGTTGTTCTGCGAATTTTGAAAAAGTGCATTTATTATTGTAACATCTTATATGTTCTTTATGTTTAGGATATCTTAGGAGATAAAAGAATAAATTGATAAATAAAATATTTAAAAAAATTCCATAATCAGTTATCTTCAACTATCCACCCTATAAGTACACTATTACCGTACCTGTTCGTATATTCTCATTAAACCTGATTAGATTGTTATTTTGCAGTTACCGTGTAGCCCGGAACGTGTATTTTTGCATCGAGATCTTCTCAAAACGGGAGCGGGGAGCCATTGTTTGTTCCCATTCGTGTATGACATCCCTGAATGAAATTTTGAATTTGACGCGACACACAATATTACTCGTATGCTACAGAAATGGTTGCGCTATTATGCGACAGTGTGCAGTTTTGAAATCAATTGAACCGATTATTACGTGGAAGTTTTTTATGATTGCGACAATTTTGTTCGTTTTTATTCTCAAAAATATCATTAATTGAAGTGTATGCTATAATGCTTTTGTTTACTTTAATGCTAAACGAGTCAAAATGACGAGTGGAAACATTGACATATTTAATTGCTAAGCTCTTTGTAAATGTAAGAAAATTAATAACACAATTTACACTACATAGGAATCAAACGGAATAAAATCATAAATACATAGAAAATATTTCTATTTTTGAGACCGATAATTCGTGGTGGAATTCCATTATAATATATTATAATAAAACAAATAAAAAACTTTATTCCACTTAATTTTATTTTGACCAGTCTGAAGATGGCTTTGACGAGCTGAAACCGGTTACGGTCAAAATAAAATTAAGTGGAATAAAGTTTTTTATTTGTTTTATTATAATATAACATAGAAAATAATTTTAAGCCATATTAATGGATGACAAAACGCATTAATTTGAAAAATATTTTTTGAATGAAATCAGATAAAACATACTGACCAATTTTTCATTTCCCATTGAGATGCTTTATAAATTGGTAATATGGTCTTTACGTCTTTATGTAGATATAAAATTTTATCAGTAATTCGCATTGATTCCCTAATATGGCGATTCAAGAGTTATTTTTATTTTGTTGTTTATGTCTATAAATTTGTTTTTAATTTGACTATTTTCGTTGATTATGTCTATAAAAAATATTATTGCTTTGTCTTTTAATCATTTTTTTGTAAAATATTTTCTTTTTCTCTCATTTTTTTAATCGAGTGTAAGATTGTTGAATGCTTTTGTTGCCTGGTATTGTATTTGTGGTGTTTTTGTCCAAAGCAATATACAGAAAACAAAACAATTGATATAAAAAAGTGCATAAAATATGTGTAAAAAAATGTAATGCAAGTACAAATGTAAACGATAATTTTTTCTTTTTTTTTTTTTTAATTTGGGTACAGTGGGTTATATTTATAAAAAAAATGATCTTGTTACATAAACAAGTGAGTGTAAAACTGTGTTAAGCACGTATCACAGTTTTACATTCACACATATACATGTTATATTTCTACCTTGTCTTTTAATGTAAGGTTATCTATTCTATGTAGAAATTTGGTACAGTTTTACGTTAAAAATTGTATTTAGTTCGCGCTTAATTATAGACACCTATTTATTTTATTTTTAAGTTTTTGTTGAAATTGCGAGTGAAAAACAATTTCCAACGTCATGATTATGTTTCGTTAAAGAATGATTGGTTTTCTTGATCTGCCCAAACCACTGAGCAATCCAAAATAATACTTTTTTAAAATTAATACTTATAAATTTAATATGAAAATATATGAACACTTATAAAATGACATATTAGAAGAAAGAAAAAATATCTTTGATTACTAATAACCTCTCGCTCTAGCCACACTTTCGGGTGAACGAAATCACAAAAATGATATATTAATTTGCTGTTTGTCACTTAAGACAGTTTTATACTGAGCTTTCATAAAAAAAATAATTCAAATTCATTTGTAAGACTTGGCGTCACCCTAATAAAGTGGAGAATGCTAAAAGCTCTTCTCCACTACGTTTGTGGGAACACACTTCCATATCACTAGCTTCCTACTCCCCTACCTGTGAAAGCATTTCTCGGGGCAGCGACCTGCCCTAAAGTGTGATTTACTGATTCGGCCCGATTCAACAGGGACCTCCTCGCCAAGTCCGGGTATTATTTCTAATTTGTGAGTTTTTGTAAATCGCATCCCTACCTCGTTAATCCGGCCAGGGGTGGATCCGGAATATAAAACAATGTAGTTTATTTTTCTTTTATTTAAGCCATTACAAAATAACATGTTTTTAAAGATCCTTTACCAATTCAAGGGTAAAAGTGTGTTCTAATTTCTTTTAACTTTGGAGCCCTACGGTCATGAGTTAGATTTAACTGCGGTAATATAAAAAATATTAATTACTTTAAAAATGAGTATTTCATGTATCTGTTGTGTCTTTTTGTAAACTGGGAAACCATAGGGAAATAATTACCCTAGAGCTTTTTTTGATGAAAGGAAGATTTTCTTAGTGCTACAATTATTAGCAATAATATATTACGCCTTGGACTGAAGACTTCTTTAGTAAAGATTGCGTTTTAAGCCACAGAATTTAATAATGTAATCGATTCATTCGAGAAATATACTTCCAACATCTGTCTTATTTTAACCTTTTTTTATTTCCAAATATAAATAGTTTTTCTACGATCCATAAACTTTTTCCGTTTCCCAATTTTCATCTGACGCAATTTCGAATAATTAATTTTTAAATATAATTCAAAAGATTATTTTATCAGCGAGATTTTTCACATTCACCCCATTTACATGCTTAGAACGGGTCACAGGAAAAATGTTTTGTAAAGACCATGATTACCTTTTCACATCTAAATTCGCTCCTCGTTTTATAATTTGTTTCAGTTTTACCCCTAAAATGATAAATCTCGGCCCGGCCAAGAATGCTTTCTCATCCTTTTCCAAAAAGGCGGCCTTTACATAAAATTTAATTCATTTTAATTGTATTTTATGGCCGGTCCCTCCGCGGCGCGGCGAACTGCGAACTAAATTTTAAACTTTTCTCATATATTATATTTAACTGAAAAGTTATACATGTATTTTTTATTATAATAATTATTAAGAACCGCTTTTATAACCATTGTTTAACACTTGTGATATCTCATTTTGTTATTACTACATATATATCTTTAAGGCAATGCCATATGTAGTAATGCAAAATCATGTTTTTTTGGTTTGAAAATTTGGTCGCCTAGAAATGTTTCAGATGATTTAATAAAATACTGCGAGTAGAATACATCTTGGCCTTTGAAATAATCGAGTATTTTTTAGATAAGTCTTTTTATAAGCCCAGAAAAAAATAATGTATAAGGCCTATGAAAACTGATTTAAAGTTCAAAATCTTCTACTTACAAACCAATTTTCGGTTATGATTTTTTTGTACAATGTGGCAAATTCAGTTATTTATAAAATGATCGAAAAAAAATTAAATATTTATGCCTTAACATCCACAAAATAAAATAAAAGACACTTTTTGGCCATGTTTTTTTCTTGCATAAATCAAAACAGGCGGATGGTGTTAAGCGGGAATTTAAACCTTATCGCCATCTACGTAAGGGTTGTTATTGATAGCGGCTCAATTTAAAATATTACACGACGTAGTGCATCGACTTAAAGCAGAAATCTAATTGCATAATAGTAAAAAATCAATTCGACCAGATGGGCGATGTTTTGGAAAGAAAAAAATCGATCGTTTTAAAATCTAATTTTTCAATTACCTCAGTGTAAATTATTTAAATTCTGATACATGTATGAATTGGCGTTCTTTGGCACTATATAGTAAATATGTAATAATTAATACGATGAACATAATAAATATTTTTTTCATTGCATAATTTAATTCTCAAAATTAAACATCAATTATTATTGAAAATCGTTCTACATGACAAATTCAATTAACATCAAAAGGGTTGGATAGATTTGTTCATAATGCAAGCGATTCAGTATTGTACTGATCCTCATACATTATAAAACATAAATGTTTGTTAAAATATTCTTAAGAATATTTATTTTTGACAAAGTTTATAGTAGTTCTAGTGATCCTAATAAGGGGAAATTCTTCATCATTGTAGAATCAATATTTCCGTCGCTTAATAAAGTACAGGGTGCGGCAAAGCAGACAGTGCAAAAATAGACAGCACAGTTTTGAAGGGCTATCAAAAAAATTGGCGCAACTTACAGAAGTGGGGTTTATTTTATTTTATTTGGTACATCATGCTGTTTTACGCATAAGTTCTGAAGATGACATCCGAAATATGATGGCCCCCAGCAGCGATACATTGATGAAGGCGATTTGTGAAGTTGTCGGTCGCATTTTCGTACATCTCGACATGTGTGGCGGCGTTTTCCTGCCGAATGCGATCCTTGAGTTCTGCTAATGTGAGAGGCCGATTTTCTAAGATATTTTGTAAGAAGTCGCAAACTGCAGCCGGAAGTCGAAGGCGACGAAAGAACGGCCATTTTCAAAAACATAAGCCCCGGTATTGTCCGGACCAAATCATGGTAACGACTGAAAAGGGCACGACCCTCCTGACACGGGATGTACCGGCCCTTAAAAACTGCTTTGACTATTTTGCATCACCCCGTATATTATGCGATTGCAGTATTGAAATTAAAACAAAATAATATTAGACTTTAGAGAGTAGGAAAATGATGAAGACCGCGGAATTGTGTACACAAACTTAAAACAGGAACGGTTTGCATAAGGTACATTAATGTCTTTACAATTCATTTTAACAAGACCAGCATTTCAATATTGACTGCAGCATGACCCAGTGGGAAATTAATAATTCATCCGTTCCCGGGGTTCAAATTTTTACACGATGAAAAACCGTTTTGAATAACGAACGTTCAACCAAGGATTACATTTTTCTAAGAAAATAATGCTTAACTTTCTTTAACATTTTTAACATTGGGAAACTCTTTTGAAAAACAAAGAAACGCAACGTTTTGAATAATCGTACGTATGCTTAAAGTTATTTTAGTGCAATCGAATAAAGTATTTAGTGTGTACTTACGGAAAAAATCTTAATATTTTTAAAATGGTAGAGGGTCTCGGATCGTTTTTTTCTTAGAGGGATGAAATAATTTTGAACAAAGATCAAGAAATCTTACGATCTATATCCTTAATTGCTAATCCTAATTTGGGAGGCGGGTATGGGTACCGCCGCCCCGAAATTTTTTTATTCGATAACCAACACTCATGCCAAACACACCAATTGGCTTACAAATGGCCGAGACACAAAACTTTTTCGAATTAATGATTAAATTATACAACCACACAATTCACTAATATCATTTAGAACACGTTGGCGAAGTATCCAAGCTCAAAGCAAACTGTCAAAGCAGCGCGCGCATACAATCCAATGGATTGGTAATAGATATACGAGTCTGTGCACTATACATATGAGCATTAAAGACGGTTTTCGCACGTTAGATGCTGTCATTAATATCGTATAAAATTGACGAAGATATTATATATTGGCTTGCGGGTCTCAGTGCGCAGGCGCGGAAAGAACGTACGTTCTAGCATTTTTGGATACGATTCACAGATCGCTTCCACACCGCAGTGTGTTTTACGCGTTTCACAGTATTTGAGAATGTAAGTGTATTTAGACTCGCCCGACACTGTTTGTACCGTGTCATTCGTTGAAACGGGGCGATAATATGCACGATGTCTTATAATAATAATATTTGTATGATTTTTTTACAGCGCATTGTTTGTAAAAAAAATCACATTAAGGTCGCTGTAGAAATATAAAAATATTTAAATTGCAAAATTGCTGTTTACGGCTAGAAGTCCAAATCTTTTTACTCTAAAATGGAAGGGATGCGGAGCATCCA